>NW_020871348.1:125410-130410 GCF_003789085.1 Penaeus vannamei | reverse complement strand
AGGTCGGACAGGTCAACCCTCCCAAGTACGAGAAGTGTGAGGATGTGTCCAACCTGACCTTCCTCAACGATCCCTCCGTCTTCTACGTCCTCAAGTCCCGTTACCAGGCCAAGCTTATCTACACCTACTCTGGTCTCTTCTGTATCGTCATCAACCCCTACAAGCGTTACCCCATCTACACCAACCGTACCGTCAAGATCTACCAAGGAAAGAGACGTAATGAGGTGCCTCCTCATCTCTTCGCCATCTGCGATGGTGCTTACGCGAACATGATGCAAGGCAAGTAAATGTCATTATAGAGCAGTATCTTCATAATTATCACACTTCAATATGCAGGGCCCACCTCTAAAATAGGACTAATTTTTTGTCTTTCTCTTACAGATCGCATGAATCAATCTATGCTGATCACGTAAGCCGTAAAAGAACATGGGAATACATTTATAATAAACATAATACATACGATCGGAGGTTACAAGAACATAAGAGAAATATTTTCAGAACAGCTTAGAAGCTTAGAGTCTTTATACTTTTATATCTGCCAACAGGGGTGAGTCTGGTGCTGGCAAGACCGAAAACACGAAGAAGGTGTTATCTTACTTCGCTAATGTCGGTGCCACAGAGAAGAAAGAAGGCGAAAGCAAACAGGTAAAATATATCCATAATGTTAATGTTTGTTTAATATGCCGTCACGAAACACGTATTTCTGACCACAACTTTCATGTCCATTAAATGAAAACAACCTTGTCCTTCTTCATTGCAGAATCTAGAAGATCAGATTATCCAAACTAACCCCATCCTTGAGGCTTATGGCAATGCCAAGACAACTCGTAATGACAACTCCTCCCGTTTCGTGAGTAAAAGCTTCAGCCTTCTTAACTTTCGTTATGCGGTTTTGATGTAGAAGTGAATGGACATTGCCGTTGCACTTCTCTGCACTTAACGTCCTTATTTGACACAGGGAAAGTTCATCCGCGTCCACTTCGCTCCCAACGGCAAGCTCTCTGGCGCTGATATCGAGGTCTACCTGCTGGAGAAGGCTCGCGTCATCTCCCAGTCCCCCGCCGAGCGAGGCTACCATATCTTCTACCAGCTCATGTGCGACCAGATCGACTATATGAAGAGTAAGTTTTTCCTTTTCTTTTGTTATACTTGTCGATAGAGATATAGGTGATCTTTGGTTACAATTATATTTCCTTTCCCCAGAGATATGCCTCTTGTCGGATGACATTTACGATTATCACTACGAGGCTCAGGGTAAGGTCACCGTTCCATCCATCGATGACAAGGAGGACATGCAGTTCACTCACGTGAGTTGACAATAGATATACGCATATAGTAACGTATATAACATTGGTTGATTCGGTCGGATATAGGTAGTTTAAAACTATAAAACCGAATCTTAGAAAAGAAAGCTTCAAACCTTCATAACCAATACAAACTCCATATGACATTCTATTACGGATAGACTCAATTTTCGATATCCAGTTTTCCCATGGAATTTATAACTACACATTCGATATATGCGCATCTGCTTATTCCATCTTTGGCATCTTTTTACCTTTAAAAGAAGCGATTAAGAGTATAAGTTCACAGATTTCTAAATCCAAGTGTCGTATATAAGGCTTTCATTTTCATATACACAAAGGAAGCTTTCGAAATCCTGAACTTCTCCAACGAAGAAAGAGACGACTGCTACAAGATCACTGCTAGTGTGATGCATCACGGTAACATGAAATTCAGGCAGAGGGGTCGTGAGGAGCAGGCCGAGGCCGATGGCACTGAGGTATGACTTTACGCGAGATTAGTAATTACAGTGTAATTAACCTCAAAATACCAAATGGTACACTTTCCTTCCTACATGTCATATCTTTCCTCTCTAAAGGCCGGAGAAATTGTTGCTAAACTGCTCGGTGTTGACGCCGAGGAGCTCTACAGGAACTTCTGCAAGCCCAAGATCAAGGTCGGTGCCGAGTTCGTCACCAAGGGTATGAATGTCGACCAAGTCAACTACAACATTGGTGCCATGGCTAAAGGCCTGTTCTCACGTTTGTTCTCGTGGCTTGTCAAGAAATGTAATTTGACACTCGAGACTGGCCAGACCCGTGCTATGTTCATCGGTGTGCTCGATATTGCCGGCTTCGAGATCTTCGACGTAAATATTATTAGATTTTTTACTTGTCATTTTGAGAAAAAAAAATGAATAGTGTCTTGACAGTTATAGGTCCTTTATATATCTATAACAATGATAACACGAAAAATGTTATAATTTTCCTCCTAGTTCAACGGTTTCGAGCAGATCTGTATCAACTTCTGTAACGAGAAGCTGCAACAGTTCTTCAACCATCACATGTTCGTGCTGGAACAGGAAGAATACGCAAAGGAAGGTATTGTGTGGCAGTTCGTCGACTTCGGCATGGATCTGCAGGCTTGCATTGAACTCTTCGAGAAGGTAATGTGATTGTTATATCATTTCCACGCTACTAAACATTTTTCTGTTAAAAAAAACAATCCTCGTTTCTACCATCTTTCAACCTTGTCTTGTATGCTGTCGGCCCAAGGGGAATATAGAAGAGACATTGTTTGCCAGTTCGTGGACTTCGGCATGGATATTCAAGCTTGCATTGAACATTTTGAGAAGGCGATTGTTCTAACAGTAGCAATTCAATTTTACCTTCTTTCCATGTCAGATTTCATGGCCCTTTGCGCCTCTCTTTTATTATTTCCATCAGAAAATGGGTCTGCTCTCCATCCTCGAGGAAGAGTCCATGTTCCCCAAGGCCACTGACAAGACCTTCGAGGAGAAGCTGAACAACAACCATCTCGGAAAGTCTCCTTGCTTTATCAAGCCCAAGCCTCCAAAGGCCGGCCAGCCTGAGAACCACTTTGCCATTGTCCACTATGCTGGTGTTGTGTCTTACAACCTGACTGGCTGGCTTGAGAAGAACAAGGATCCTCTCAACGACACCGTCGTCGACCAGCTCAAGAAGGCTTCTAATGCATTGACGGTTGAACTCTTTGCTGACCACCCCGGCCAGTCTGGTGATGCTGGAGGAAAAGGTGGTAGGCATCCTTTCCATCTGATATATCTTACATATAAAAAAAAATTATATCTATTTTCTTTATGGGTATGAATTTATTTTTTTGCAAATAACTTATCTTTGTTACAGGCAAAGGTGGCAAGCAGCAAACTGGCTTTAAGACAGTATCTTCTGGATACAAGGTGAAGCACTGGCCAGCCAGCTGGCGATTATTAATTTCGGCGTAAATTATCTTTGTTACAGGCAAAGGTGGCAAGCAGCAAACTGGCTTTAAGACAGTATCTTCTGGATACAAGGTGAAGCAATGAAGACATTAATTTTCATATACTCGTAAAAGTATTTCGCTTCCCAAATAATGGAGGATACCAATTAATTATATATCACATATCAGGCATCATGATCGGATAAAAAAAACTCGTTGTTCTCTTTACAGGATCAGCTAGCTAATTTGATGAAAACGCTCAATGCAACCCACCCCCACTTTATCCGCTGCATTGTGCCAAATGAGTTCAAGAAACCTGGTAAGTTCGTTGAAACACACACACACACACACACATAAATATATTTTACAAGTACTTAATTCTGACCTTAACCACAGACCAGTGTCAGAATAGCATCATAGGCAATACTTATTGTTATCACCACTTAATACTATGTATGTCTTTGCTTACAGGTGAAGTAGACGCTGGCCTAATTATGCATCAGCTAACGTGTAACGGTGTGCTTGAGGGCATTCGTATCTGCCAGAAAGGATTCCCCAACAGGATGCCTTATCCTGACTTCAAAAAAAGGTGCATACAGAAGCTAAATTGGAGTATAGCTCTATAGATAGTACTCGTAGTTTCCTTACTCTTAGTATGCCTCTTCATGGCGTTAGTGGCGTTAGGTAACTTTATATGTGAATGATACTTAAACATAAACATAAATATATTTGTATATATTTGAATACATATATATACCTACATAATACATGTACACTTATATATCATATGTCTACATACACACAAACACACACACACACATATAAGTATATATATATATATATATATATATATATATATATATATATATATATATATATATATATATATATATATACATACATATATATATACATAGATATATTTATTTACACACACACACACACACACACACACACACACACACACACACACACACACACACACACACATTTATATATATATATATATATATATATATATATATATATATATATATATATATATATATATATATACACGTGTGTGTGTACATATGCATATTTCATATAGAAATAGAAATCATGCTACATTGCTTGTATATATGCAACACACACACATGCTAAATGCTAAAAATCAATTTCTCTTTAGATATAACATCCTAGCCGCTAAGGAGATGATTGAGGCCAAGGACGACAAGAAGGCAGCTACAGCTTGCTTCGAAAAGGCCGGTCTTAATCCTGAATTGTACCGAACCGGCAACACAAAGGTAAAAATACTTTTACGTTTAGTCTCCGAGCCGTGTTACAACTGCATTGCCACCAACTTTCCATGCCAGTAATCCAGAATACCGAATAACAAGATCCTATAATTTCGGATACTTATTATTGACAGTATCATTCATGTTATATATTATTTTCTCAATAGGGTATACCGTTTCCTCGTAAATCTCTTGTAAGTCGCTTTTCAGGTTCCAATCAGAAGAGTAAGTAAACAAGTCAAGAGATTTAGGACTTAGCATTATAAGACTTGTTAGATACTAATTCTTGGCTATGTTAAAGGTATTCTTCCGTGCTGGTGTACTGGGTACCCTTGAAGAAATCCGTGACGACCGTGTGATGAAACTAGTAGCATGGCTTCAGGCAGTTATCCGTGGTTTTATCAGCCGCAAATTCTATTCAAAAATGCAGAAGCAGCGCACTGCCCTTCTTGTTATGCAACGCAACATCAGAAAATTCAAAAT
>NW_020871348.1:105410-107910 GCF_003789085.1 Penaeus vannamei | reverse complement strand
AGTAGACAAGTATATATATCTAGGACAACTCGTACAGACAAGCACATCTAGTGAACAGGAAATAAAGCGTCGAATCAGTATAAAGGCTGGAGTGCCTTCGGCAGACACAGTAACACTCTAAGAGGTTCCTTGCCATTGTGCTTGAAAAGAAAAGTCTTTAACCAATGCGTCCTCCCAGTTATGACCTATGGGTCAGAAACATGGACTACAACCAGATTACTGGAGAGGAAACTAGTAAGTGCCCAGAGAGGGATGGAAAGATCGATGATGGGAATTAGCCTGAGAGATCGGAAGAGGGCGACGTGGATCAGAGAACAGACGAAGGTAGAAGATTTACTCGGGACCATTAAAGATAAGAAATGGCAATGGGCAGGGCATGTATGTCGGAAACAAGACAACAGATGGACAAAGAAAGTAACAGACTGGACTATAAATAACTTAAGGAGGCCAAGAGCCAGACCAATGACACGATGGCGCGACGAAATAGCGAAATTTGGGGCCAGGACTGGAAACAAACATCGCAAGACAGGAAAACCTGAAAAAGTCTGGGAGAGGCCTACGTCTTGCAATGGATTGACTCAGGCTGATGATGATGATGATGTATGTGTATATATATATATATATATATATATATATATATATATATATATATATATATATATATATATATATATATATATATATATATATATATATATATATATATATATATATATATATTTATATATATGTGTGTGTATGTGTGTGTATATATATATATATATATATATATATATATATATATATATATATATATATATATATATATATACACACATATTCATATATCTGCCCATATATGTATAGACATATATATATATATATATATATATATATATATATATATATATATATATATATATATATATATGTCTATACATATATGTGCATATATATGAATATGTGTATATATATATATATATATATATATATATATATATATATATATATATATGTGTGTGTGTGTGTGTGTGTGTGTGTGTGTGTGTGTGTGTGTGTGTGTGTGTGTGTGTGTGTGTGTGCGTATGTATATGCATATACAATAAATTTAGTACCCAGGGAATAATTTGCCCATGTGAAATAAGAAACAAAACCATTGTCAGAGATCTTTGAAAACCGCGGGTTGGGGAAGTCTAAGTTATCTCTTAGAAGTTGAAATGGATGGACCTCCACTTGGCGCTTAGAGAGACCGCTACTTTGATTTTATTTGGTTATGTAATGCAAGCAGTTACTTTTAATAGTTTATTTTTAAAAATTACACGTTTCCAGATAATTTGAAACTTACCGAGTCTGCACAAACTGTTTCTCCTTCTTATACTCGTGGGCAAAAAGCAGGCATGACAACTTATCACACATGTATAAAGGTAAATTAATCTACTTTCCAAGCAAAAATTAAAAAAAATCGTCAGTTTAAGCTTTAATGATTTTTTTAAAATCCTTCACATTGCATAAGATCTTTAATAAAAAAAGAAACTGACATTGATTTAAATAAATAGATTATAAAACTTAAAAAATAGCTTGATCCTGTTTACACTCATTATACTTTCTTTCTGGTAGAAAGTAATAAATTCAGGCTGAAGTATGTTGCTTTTCGGTTATCCCGTTTAAAAACAATTCGATATCAGGAAATGCAAACTAGACACTTTAGCAATTCAAGAAACTCAAAAAGAAAAAGAAAGGAAAAAGGGAAAAAAGAAAAGAAAAAAGAAGAGAAAAAAGAAAACGAAAAGAGAAAAAATTGCTTTTAGACAAATACGATTTTCACTTCACCTAGTTACCCATCTAAATGGAATTATATACTACACGTTACAAACATTCACAAACTTCCCATACTAGTTTTACAAAAGTGCAAATAACCGAAATAATATCTATTGAAGCAACACTAGCAGCTAAAAAAAAATCAGGCATTCTCGTTATTAAAATCAACAAAGAACTTTTTTTTTCATTATCAAGCGCAAAATTACAGAAACCCTGAAATATTAAAGAATAACTTTTAATCCTTTGAGAAAATAGAAAAAAGTAATTTATTCATTATTTCTTGCAGCTGACAGGGCTTTACATGCAATCTCCGCTTGATTTGCAAGCAGTTCAACTTCAGATAATTCTTTATTCAAAGTCTTCAGCTGATGACGCCTCTCTTTCATCTGTTCATTATGCTGAAAAATAAAATCAGAAAAAAATATTAAAAGCGATAATTTCGATTCTGAGAAAAAAAATATGAAAAGTAAAATATCTAAGACCTATGTAACATTAAACAACATAAAATTTAAAATATGCAATATGAGAAACCTAACGCAGAGTATAATCCTGTCTAAGCATATATATACAATAGCAATATTAGGTACAAACAAAATGAATAAACATGAAACAACAAAGTCATAAAAGAGAACAGGATTTCCACTACGAAAACATATCCACAAATCAAAATATATTATTCAACTTACACGAACTTGATTTTTTT
>NW_020871348.1:97910-100410 GCF_003789085.1 Penaeus vannamei | reverse complement strand
ATGATCTTACCTCCACCAGCAAAATATAAGGTGAACTGGCCACATTGCACTGCTGTTCTGGTGACGTATTCTCTGCCATGGCTCTTAACTGATTCTCCGGACTTCAGGTACGAAGGACAGGTCTTCCTTTATCAGCCTTTCACGTCTGCTTATCAATTACCTCTGCAACCAATATAAGAATTCCTTTATTGCTACTACAGGCACCATGGAAAACAGGGCTCTCAAAGTTGTGGAGTATAGCAGGGTGCAAGGGTGGCGAATTTATTATCTATATCAGTTTTCTTTACCATCTAATGTTCAGAAAACGCCAGAAAAGCGGCTAGCCCTGCATAGAGCATAAAATTAACGTTCGCATCCGGGCGGGAAGGTGAAAAATAAATTATTTTAGGGACCATAAAAAATATGGAAAAACTAGCCACAGACGGCGATTTGCAGCAGATAACTGGCTACTTTTGCGAACCATGGAGAAATATGGGGATATGGTTGAGGGTACCTGACTAGTTGTTATTTAAAATATGAGGGGAAAGAGAGGGCGAGAGGGAGATGAGAGAGGGCGGATGGAGGAAGGAAGAGAGGAAGGGTGCTGAAGAAGAGTCAGGTCGGAGTGAGTGACGGAAGGAGGCAGAGAGGAGGGGAGAGAAAGAGAGGAAAGAAAGAAGGAGGGAAGGGACTGAGGAAAGGGGAAAAGGAGAGAAGAGGGAGAGTACGAGAGGGGCGAGATAATAGAGAGGGAGGTATAGGAGAGAGAAGAGAGGGAGAGAAAAGGAGATAGATAAAGGGCTACAGTTGACAGAGACATAGCCGGACATACAGAGGCAAGTAAACAAATACAGACAGACAGATCGACATAAAATAGGAAAACAAAAGCGACACAGAGGGAGAGGGAAGGGAAGAAAGGAAAAAAAGGGGGAAGGAGGAAAGGGGGAATGGAGCGGATGGATAGTGAGAAGGAAGGAAAGAGGGAGGAGGAGGTGGGAAGAAGGGAGGGAGGGGGAGAGGTAGTGGAGGGAGAGGAAGAGGAAGAGGAAGAGGGAGAGCGGGAGAGGGAGAGGGGAGGGAGAAGAGGGAGAGGGAGGAGAGGAGAGGAGAGGGAGAGAGAGAGGGGAGAGAGAGAGAGAGAGAGACGCAGAGAGAGAGAGAGAAGAGAGAGAGAGAGAGAGAGAGAGAGAGAGAGAGAGAGAGAGAGAGAGAGAGATAGAGAGAGAGAGAGAGGAAGAAGGAGGGAGAGAGATGTATATGAGAGGAGAGAGAGAGAGTAGAAGAGAAGAGAGGAAGAGCCAAGAGATAGAGAAGAGAGGGAAGGGAAAGAGTAAGAAAAGGGGAGAGGGATATGTAAGGAGGTAGGGGAGGCGAGGAGAAATTCGGGAGGTTTATTGGGGATGTGAGAGAGTGAAGATAGGGTGTGAGGGTGAAGAGAGAGGAAAGGAAAAGTGAAGGTAAGAGCAAGAGATAAAAGAAAAGATACGATGGTGAGTTGCAGATATGGATATGTGTGGAGGCGCTACTGTAGTAAGAGGGGAGGGGGAAGGTGAGAGGGGAAAGGGCAAAGGGAAGAGAGAGAAGATAAGAGAGAGAGAGAGAAGAGAAGAGAGAGAGAGAGGAGAGAAAAAGAGAGAGGAGAGAGAGAGACGAGAGAGAGAGAGAGAGAGAGAGAGATCGTTTTCCCCTTAAAATTTATGCATTCAATCATACATGTTTTCCTCTAAATAGAATATAACATCAACTTATGATAAATCTGATATATAACATAAAGATATGCTTCATCAAGCGATAGCCAGTCCCCGCTCCTTTGGCGCTCTGATAAAAGCCTCATCTTTTCTGGCAAGACAGTTTGTGGACCAATCTGGCTATCTGCTGTCATATAAGGAACTAGTCTAAGGTCTATCTTGCCAGAGTACATCAATGTCAGTATAGACCTTGCCAGAGTACATATGGAGAAGGGTTTTGGCCTTTGCCAAAGTGCCGCGGCAATCACATAACTACCAAACAAATGAAAAATACAAATCGCTGTTGACTTGTTCACCAGCTTCCACTTGGCCAACAAAACATTGATTTATCTCTATTTTACTCCCTACCAGCTCCTATATTCAATCGAACCGATATTAACATGATAACAATTATTGATCATTATATTCTTTCAACCAAAGACCTGTTACAAAAGAAAGTATTTATCTCACTCACTCATATTTGACTGCCGAGTGGCCAGGGGCGTCATTGTCCTCAAAACTGATCGTCCCCCTCAAGGTCTGGCTTTTCCTCTCCCCAAAAGCCCACGCTCATTGTTCTTCTTAAATTACGTCTTTAGAGCTCTGGTTGTAGTTCATCAAATATCTAATTTTCAAAAATTTTGGTTGTGCTCACCTCGCCCGCCAGGTATTATTGGAAAAAGGCGTCACCAAAGAATCGATGAAAACCAACCTTACAGCCTTGAGGATATTTAATGATCATTTTTCATTAAATACACTTGTCTCGTAAATGAATAATATTAGTTATTTAATTA
>NW_020871348.1:87910-92910 GCF_003789085.1 Penaeus vannamei | reverse complement strand
TTCGCAAATATCCCACCATACCTAGGCGTCTGCATGATTTTATGCACTTCTTAGCAAAGTTAATGGGTGCAAATGGCTAATCACCAACTCTACACTTGTTTCCCTTTGCAATCTGTTAATATTGACAATTATCGAAGAAAAAGGTTTGAGAGGGATAACTAATATATTTTATTATTTAGATATGAATGTCGATGTAGGCCTACTAAATGAGAAGGATTCATTTTTTAAACTATATGTGCGTGTGTTCACATACATATGATCCCCCTCGAAAATTACAAACACCCAGTGACCATCTCCCCCCCCCCCTGTGTGGAACATGGGAAAAATTCAACAACTTCGGTAAGTTCTCGAATTCGATGTACTAAACTCATATGCTTTTAAATTCTCAAAATTGAACCACCATGTTGCATTCATGCTAGGAATGTAAGTAGGATGATTTTGTATTAATGTTGCCATCCACAGTTCCCCATTTCTTCAATATTGAAGTAAAAGAAAAAGAAAAAAAAAAGGTTTCTATCTGGTTTAGATTAATGTCTTTGATAAAATACATTTATTAAACTTTTCAGACGAAACTATCTACTTTTCTGAACAACAAACAAACAAAAAAAATACATACCTTTACAGATTAGCATCCCTATTGAAAATTAAAATTCCTAATGACTTAGTAATCATCACATCGCAAAGTACACTAAATAAGATTTTTTTTCATATAATATCATTAGATTCAGAGAAAAATAACAGATAAACTTTGGCAAAGTGCCAAAATATAATACGCCATATTCCCGTTCGGTAATCCTAGCTATCGTAATTTTCGTGCGATTCAAATGCAGTTTGTTGCCCTCGAGTCCTAAGGCCGTGTAAATGGCAGATTTTTAAATTGTTGCCTAAATCCAAAAGAATACACCTTTTAAAAGCAAACTAAAAATAAATACCTAAGGCATCTTTTCCGGTGGCACTTAGTGTCGCGAGACGCGCCGCTTCACCAAAAGCTATCTCGTGATCGGAGGCGAGACAGGTCTCTAAGCTCCGCCCATTTCTGTGACGTAATGGGAATGATCGCGGTTGACGGCTTGCTATTTTACTGTACTAGTTATTTTTCCGACAGGTACACAGTATTTTGGAATATGATATCCAAGATGGCTTTTGATATCTTATGGTGGGTAGTGTGTGTTATAAATAACCAATATAAGTACGAATATGCTTAAGTAGGAGGATTGCATCTAGCAACTCAATTAAAGTTGACCGTCTGCTCGCGCAAGAGGTGTCGCGTTTCCCGTAACCGCTGGAAAAGATGCCTTTAGAAGGCATCTTTTCCAGCGCTTACGGGAAACGCGACACTTTTCACGTGGCAGGAATCGAGCAGGCGGTAATCAAGTTGCCAGATGCATCTCTCCTACTTTGGATATTTCATGCATATTCGTACTTATATTGGATAAATATAATACCGCACTACCCACCATAAGATATCAAAAGCCATCTTGGATATCATATTCCAAATACTGTGTACCTGTCGGAAAAATAACAAGCACAGTAAAATATCATGCCGTCAACCGCGGCCCTTCCCATTACGCTACCTTGCATACAAGCCAGGAAATTATTTGCAGAAGCTGATGTTCTTTGTTGTTTTATTATTCAGAATGTGGTCATTTAAGGCATCTTTTCCGGTGGCAATTAGGGTGTCGCGATTCGGGCGCGACATCAAAAGCTGTCTCGTAATCAGAAGCGAGAAAGGCCTCTAAGCTCTGCCCATTTCTGTGGGAATGGGAATGATCGCGGTTGACGGCTTGCTATTTTACTGTATTGGGTATTTTTCCAACAGGTAAACAGTATTTTGGAATATGATATCCAAGACGGCTTTTGATATCTTTTGGTGGGTAGTGCGGTGTTATAGATATCCAATATAAGTGAGAATATGCATGAAATATCCGAAGTAGAAGGAATGCATCTGGCAATTCGATAAATGTTTACCGCCTGCTCGATTTCTGTCGCGCAAGAGGTGTCGAGTTTCCCGTAACCGCTGGAAAAGATGCCTTTCATTTCCCTTTCTAAAGTTCACCATACTCACAATACCACATGAAAACGATGTTTTTTCTTGTTTTTGATGTTTCGAATGTTTTCCATTGACGTTGGGTTCCTTGTTTACGAAATAGCCAATATTAGGCTTATCTATAAAATGAGTTATTTTTCATGAAATAATATCAAAATCAATTGAATAATTAAAATCTGATGTAAAAGCTAACCAACTTCCTGGCCAGGCTCTCTCCCCAATCAGCGCGATCGGGCAGTTCAGGAAAAAGAGACAGAAATGTGCAAAGAACTGAATAAGATTTTTTTTTTTTTTCATCTCAGTAAGCAATCTTCATCCATAGTTGGTCATTTAAAAAAATGAGGACTTGTGATGGTAAATATAGTAATTTCATTTACAATGCAGTAAAGAACTTGTAAATATAAACTATCAAAATTTTGTTTTATTGGCAAGGATATTTGACAGCAATGAAATGCTGGCCGAGGGTGACCAATTTTATTGATTTCCTATGGTAGAAAAAACACAATGCACAAACTAAATTTATTTAAATAAATGAGACATCAGTTTCGGAATGCTGCCGGAATCCGTCATCATGAACTTCATTTTATTTATTTAAAGTATGAGTTCCAGGACTTCGAAACTGTAAGTTATTTATTTCCGTAAATCTATTTTGTGCATTGTGGGTTTCTCTACCATAGTATCAGGCGCGATGCCAGGGGGGGGGGGGTGTGAGGGGGTGCGACACCCCCCAAAGGTCACAAATCGTCATTTCACTCGGCAGAATGGAAAAAAGAATTACAGTTTACTCAGCA
Source organism: Penaeus vannamei (assembly GCF_003789085.1). Lineage (NCBI taxonomy): Eukaryota > Metazoa > Arthropoda > Malacostraca > Decapoda > Penaeidae > Penaeus > Penaeus vannamei. The sequence continues at coordinate 90,072 of NW_020871348.1, read as the reverse complement.
AACTTCGTGGTCGGCATAATTTAAGAAATCAGTGATCATGGTTTGTAACTCGAAGTTTACATTTTCATTTCAATTTGGTCCTTTCCGAAACAAAATATTAAAAAGTATGAAGTGTGGATTTAATTTTTAAAATGTTACTCGCTAACCTTGCTCCCGACACCCCCCCCAAAAAAGTTTTCTAGCGCGTCCCTTCATAGTATCAACACGGTAGTGTTTTTCCATTCATTGATTTACTATTATTCTCCACGCGCAATAATAACGATAATTGATATATTAGTCATAAGATAGGGATGAAAAATGAAAGTGAAAGTAGAGTGGCACCAATTATACACATGTTTTACTACAACTGTTCACATGAAATGATCATTACTGGTACATCTCGTGCCTCGTTGGATACACGTATCCGGGCTAAATCGATGAAGCTTGAAACAGTCTAATGAAAAAAATGTGTTATTGAGATGAACCAGATGATTAATTTTAAATACATTGTTTATGCTGCCAGACTAATAATGATGTGCAGCATTATACATGAAAGCAAATTTATAAAAGGAAAGTCCGACTCGGATACTCAGAGCCATGCATAATCGTCAATAGACATTAGCAGTCTGCCAGACAAGCAAAGATTAAGAGACAAACAGAACATCCCTTTTTTGTTTGTTTGTTTTTTGGATGAAACTATGTAATACTTTCACAGTAATGCTAAGCCTCAGCGTTATTCAATCCAATTTCGAGCTTTAGAATTACATAACCACGTGTAGTATAAAACAAAATAGGAGAAAATAACCAATCACAAGTTCTAACTGACGACAGCGATGACCTCAGGGTTCTCAAGGGAATAGTCAGCAAACGAGTGACCTTGGCTGGTCTTTTTCAAACCTTATTGCGATGTTGGGTATAGAGTAAGTTTCTGATTTATGTTTGATAGTATTTGAAATCCTATTATTTTGTGCAGTGTTATGGCATTCTAATGAATATCATGGTATACTACTAAGTATTCTTTAGTAAATATTTTGCGATCATGAATCAACTGCCAGAATTGAAAGGATTCGCCATATCATTTAAGCTGTCTTTTCGTAATCCAAGTATATTTTCACGTTAAAGTTGAGTTATTTTGCTGCTCAATACTTAGAAGACTCGAGTTGTTACCTATACGATTAGATATATACGTAAGAAATTAACTTTACACGCAAATAATTAGATACATAAATGAATGTGTGTGCGCGCGCGCGTGCGTGTGTGTGTGTGTGTGTGTGTGTGTGTGTGTGTGTGTGTGTGGTGTGTGTGTGTGTGTGTGTGTGTGTGTGTGTGTGTGTGTGTGTGTGTGTGTGCGTGTGTGTGTGTTGTGTGTGTGTGTGTGTGTGTGTGTGTGTGTGTGTGTGTGTGTGTGTGTGTGTGTGTGTGTCAGCCGCTTTTAAATTGACGGAAGGGACTGGGTTGAATTATCCAGAATTTTTTTTACAAACCTACAAGTTGCCTAAATCAAACGGGTGTTGTGTTGTCAAGTAAGCATGGTTGATATTAAGTCTTGCTTCGGAAATCAAGTGTTTGGTACTGCTAAATTAATAAATGTATATAACGTCAGTTTACATATAAGTTCTGTGAACTTTGATATAGTGTTAGGACATCACAACACAGTCTTCCTTTACAGAGTTCTATGTAATTTTGACAGAAATACAATGAAAATTATAGATGCTACAGTCTTTTCTGTAATCAAAGCTTAACTAAGTTTCCCACATTCTGAACCGCCACAATCATAGATGATATACTCGCAAATTACTATAATTGGTGTTGTTATTGTTATTATTATTATTATTATTATTATTATTATTATTATTATTATTATTAGGCTGTTGAAACAGTAAAGAAATTATCTTATGTTACTTCTTCCTACAGCAAGGGTGAGGACCCCAAACTAGTCCCCACGCCGGCACATTTTAAAATCTCTCGGCGTCCTTGTACGCACACACACACATGCTTGCTTGCGTGTGTCTAGGTAGGTAGGTACACATATCTAGGTATATGTAGATAAACTGTATATTCATAAATATCCACACCGACATACTAACATATAGGTAAGTGCGAAGCTTGTCGCGAAATTATTTCTCTACAAAGTAACTAACAGTTTCAGGCCTGCTGATAGAACACATAATTTTATTAACTAA
>NW_020871348.1:85955-87810 GCF_003789085.1 Penaeus vannamei | reverse complement strand
AACATCTTCGTGTGGGGTTAGCAATATAATCACTGCACAAACTTGATGATACTGCTAATCATAGTTTATCAGTATAAGATGAGAATCGATAATAATTTTACAAGGAATACGTGTTTCCATCACCGAAGCACTATCATTTCCACCATCTTCGTTTGGTAGCAATACAAGTAACGGTCTTTACTGATCGAAAAACAACCTCTCTCTACAGCAATTCAGGTTCTTGTGCTTATGAAGTTCAAGTTTTCTGATAAGTTTAACATATATATATAGACTAGCATTTGGCTTTCGTATCACGGCTATTTCTGTTCCAACAATTGCATATATAAGAAGCAATGGCGATTGATTCCTACAGTGGGCAGCAGGTCAGTGGTGTGCTCGTGGTGGAGCTGTCAAGTGCCAGTAAGTTTGTGAGGATATCTGTGATCGTAGCTACCGTCTTTGAAAAGCTCTGATTGGTCTTCTGAAGTACACGGGAATTATATTTAGATTGTGATTTTCAACGCGTTTTGCCTAGTAGTAGTGTCGAGCCAACTTCATTTACAGCATAGGAATTTTTCTCGCCTAGAGAATGCCGAGAGAGCATTGTACATGGGAAAGCAAATGCCCACATTGTTGTTCGATGTTTGTTTGTTTGTTTGTTTGTTTGTTTTTACTGAATGAATTAATTACTCTCATTTCAATATTACTTTTATATCGGCATTACTTAATGATTATATTTGAAAAACTTTTTTTTTTTTTCAATCGAATGAGAGAGAAATTAATAAGTCAACGGCGATATAAATATCTATGTTGTTTTTCAGGAAGCCTTCAGAGCCGTACGACTGTACTTGTGAGTCTGACTTCGATATCGTTGAGCCCGCACCACCAGCATGCCCGGCCACGTTAAGAAGAGCACGGGTCCAGACCCCGACCCCACTGAATACCTCTTCATCTCTCGGGAGCAGAAGATGAAGGATCAGACGAAACCCTACGATCCTAAGAAGTCTTATTGGTGTCCTGACCCCAATGAGGGCTTCGTCGAGTGTGAGTTTCAGGCTCCTAAGGGTGATAAACTTGTCACAGTAAAGCTTCCCAGCGGCGAGACGAAGGACTTCAAGAAGGAGCAGGTCGGACAGGTCAACCCTCCCAAGTACGAGAAGTGTGAGGATGTGTCCAACCTGACCTTCCTCAACGATCCCTCCGTCTTCTACGTCCTCAAGTCCCGTTACCAGGCCAAGCTTATCTACACCTACTCTGGTCTCTTCTGTATCGCCGTCAACCCCTACAAGCGTTACCCCATCTACACCAACCGTGCCGTCAAGATCTATATCGGCAAGAGGCGTAATGAGGTGCCCCCTCATCTCTTCGCCATTTGCGACGGTGCCTACCAGAACATGAATCAAGGTATGTGAAGCTTCAGTTTATTCTGTTCAATAGTAACGCAAACTTGAATGGTATAATAACTTACGTAATTATTGAATATATATACAATCACTTATTATTAATATCCCTATTCCTTTCCTTCTTGCAGAACGCCAGAACCAGTCTATGCTTATTACGTAAGTTGTCTAAAATTGACAAAGTTTTGGAATATCTGCACATTTTTTCTTATGGAGAGGTATGTTGACTGTACAAACATCTATATTTGTCTATAATGAGTTATCATTTTCTCTACAGCGGCGAATCTGGCGCCGGCAAGACTGAGAACACAAAGAAGGTGTTGTCTTACTTCGCCAACGTCGGTGCCTCTGAGAAGAAAGAGGGCGAGAGCAAACAGGTATATTTTCATGTTCTTATTATTTCCTTGAATATTTACATGCAACAAAATAGCATCAATGAAAATTATAATCTTCACATAACAAAAGATGCGCTGTGA
>NW_020871348.1:70955-73455 GCF_003789085.1 Penaeus vannamei | reverse complement strand
TCATAAGTAATAATAATTATCAGTGAGCCAGTGTTTTTTTATATTTTATGATTTTTTCATGCTAGTAGAATTCGTGGTCGAGCTTCTTTAGTCCTGTTTTGTAAGTACGAGCTGTCGGTCATCGGTCGTAGAATCTATTTGAAGGTAGGTCTTGTACACAATCAATTTTGCTGAAAAATTAATGATGTTCAAAAGTAGGACGGGTAGGTGGTTAATATGAAACTACACAAAGGATTTTAACAAGTTCATACTACATGATTGAACATATAATAATAATGATAATAATTATCTATATTAGTAGAGAGAGAGAGAGAAAAACGTTTTCATCATCTGTGCTATCGCCACACAAATTGCAAATTAGAAAGTCACCCCGGCCCCCCACTCCCCTTATTTAGGGGGTACATATGCTTGTTCCCAACTTTTGAAATCACCCCCTAATGGAAGGAAACGGCCATTTTTGAACCCCCTATTCGTGGGCTTTTCTGAGGAAATTAACCCCCTATTTGAAGGAAGGACTGGATCCTTACCCCCCTAATTGAAGGGAGTCTTGGATGCTAACCCCTAAAGGAAGAGTTAGTTGATATATGCCACCAGGCCAATTCATTGGGCATGGGGACTGCTAGCAGGGTTGGGTATCCTTTTGGGGTTTGTGAGTACAAATTTTCTAACTATTGGCAGTTTAAATCTGCCATTTGTAAAATGGTTAAATTTGTACTTGCAGCCCTGTGCTAGTCAGAATGACTGAAATGGGAAGATGCTGGCCCAGGCGTCCGCGCTGCACACCTTGTGAATCGGGAGCCATGTTGTTCTTTGCCGAGACGACTGAGCCACGAGCGGAGAGTGGGAGTTGTTCCGGAGTTGAGTGCCTTGAGTGAGTTGCTCGACGACATGGTGCATGATGGAGAGGGAAATGATACGATTACCATCCTGACGGACCCCATTATCTTTTCCGCTTCAGAAAGGACATGAAAAGCACGGTGCAGAGTGTTGATAAACCAGGCTTAACTGGGTTGTTAAAAATCTGGCTTTTGACAATTTTTGGGGGAAGGAAGGGATCCAGGGAAGGGAAATGCCTGAAAATATATCCCTAATTTCCGTTTTGGAAGAGAAAATAGCAGTAAAAAACCCTTTTTCCCGGAACGAGAGAAAATTAATCACCTTTTCCCGAAAAATCGGGAATGTGCATGCGGCCCCCTTGACTATCAGAGTGGGGGTGGGGGCGGGACATTCACTATAGTTGCACTGCAGTTAATGTAGGACGTTTTTTGTGGGGGAGCTCTGAATCATTTTGCATGTGCAAGTGTTGTGTTGTGTGTGTGAACTCCCTCTTTCCCCCCCCCCCTCTCTCTCTCTCTTTCTCGCCCCCCTCTCTCTCCCTCTCTCTCTCTCACTCTTTCTCTCACTCACTCTCTCCCTCTCTCTCTATCCATTGCCTCTTCAGCTGCAGGACTATATTGATTCGGGTGTAATGTGATTGATTTTGTGATCGGATCGGGGGTGTGGGATTAGTGGGCCGTTTAAGGGGCAGTGGGGGAGGGGGGCTTGCCCCTGAGCATGCTAATAGTAATGATGATCATAGCAATGATAATAAATATAAGAGAGCTGATAATAACAACAATAATAACAATAACAATAATAATAATAGTAATAATAATAATAATAATAATAATAATAATAATGTTTAAACAATCAAGACCCAATGATGAGAATTTTTTCCTCATCAGGGACCTTTCCTATATTGGAAAGACAAATATAGACAGAAAGAGGATGAGAGACTGGCAGAGAGACTGTAATATATAATCATATGAATATATAAGTTACTTGCACTTGTCCTGTTACATATACATGCACATGGAAGTATGACAGTACATACCTAGTAGCTGTATAGCGGCATGAACACGGATTTTCATTAACTTATTTTTCTGTAGACTCGTTACAGAAGAGCTACACCCATGAAAGTTGAGTTAAGGATACAAGTGCCCTAGACCTTCCTGGTCCCAGAGTTTCATCTTCCTAGCCCTTTGTGAACTATGTATTTTGAGCATTTAAAACAAAAATTAAAATTTTGCTGTTGCCAAAATGCTCAGAAGTCACCTACCCCAAGAAAACACGCGTTAATAAAAGCATTTGAACGCGTGATCAACCATCTCTCTGTCTATTTCCATTCTCAAGTTATTTTGTTTCTAAATTTGTTGCACCCCTATATGTATGAATGCATATACGCCCCAATAACGGTCGGGTGGGACCCCCCTTGTATCTTGCTTCTCTCGGGCCAATTCCAATGAAACTTCCTACTCTTGAACATTGGCCCGACTAGGTTCAGACACCAAAGTTTCATGTTCCTACCTAGTCTGGAACCCAATTTTCTAGAACCCTCAAAACCCGAAAATTGGCATAAACGTATATCTACACTGGCCCCCGCTTCAGATGGATCTGACTTTTCGTAGGTTTATATGGTTCTTGTTTGGGAGTGGATATGAGTTAGTTTAAGTTGCTTTAT
>NW_020871348.1:40000-55000 GCF_003789085.1 Penaeus vannamei | reverse complement strand
TGAGAGAGAGCAATTAATGTCAACAGCGATATAAATATCTATGTTGTTTTTCAGGAAGCTTTCAGAGCCGTACGACTGTACTTGTGAGTCTGACTTCGATATCGTTGAGCCCGCACCACCAGCATGCCCGGCCACGTTAAGAAGAGCACGGGTCCCGACCCCGACCCCACTGAATACCTCTTCATCTCTCGGGAGCAGAGGATGAAGGATCAGACGAAACCCTACGATCCTAAGAAGTCTTTCTGGTGTCCTGACCCCAATGAGGGCTTCGTTGAGTGTGAGTTTCAAGGTCCGAAGGGAGACAAGCTGGTAACAGTCAAGGTTCCCAGTGGCGAGATGAAGGACTTCAAGAAGGAGCAGGTCGGACAGGTCAACCCTCCCAAGTACGAGAAGTGTGAGGATGTGTCCAACCTGACCTTCCTCAACGATCCCTCCGTCTTCTACGTCCTCAAGTCCCGTTACCAGGCCAAGCTTATCTACACCTACTCTGGTCTCTTCTGTATCGCCGTCAACCCCTACAAGCGTTACCCCATCTACACCAACCGTGCCGTCAAGATCTATATCGGCAAGAGGCGTAATGAGGTGCCCCCTCATCTCTTCGCCATCTGCGACGGTGCCTACCAGTTTATTCCGTTAAATAGTAACGCAGACTTGTATGGGACAGTATACTAATTCAACATAATTATTGAATATATATACAATCACATTATTAATATCCTTATTCATTTTCTTCTTGCAGAACGCCAGAACCAGTCTATGCTTATCACGTAAGTTGTCTAAAAATTGATTGTTCGAGTTTAGGAATATCTGCACATTTTTCTTATGGCGAGCTAAGATAATTGTACAAACATCTATATTTGTCTATAATGAGTTATAATTCTCTCTACAGTGGTGAATCAGGTGCCGGAAAGACTGAGAACACAAAGAAGGTGTTGTCTTACTTTGCCAACGTTGGTGCCTCTGAGAAGAAAGAGGGTGAGAGCAAACAGGTATGATATTTTTATATTCATATTAAATATGTAAATATTGCCTTGAATGTGAATATGTAGCAAGTACCATCAATCGAAATTAAAATCTTCACATCGCAAATGATTAGCTGTGAAAATATTAATCCACATTCACATTTTTTCTGCATTTGTCAGAATGAATACATCCATCAATAAATAATAACATTCATTTTCGCAACAGTTAACATCGAAGCGAAATGAAATCTTATTCGATCTCGTTCTCGTTTTCTACAGAATCTTGAGGACCAGATTATCCAAACCAACCCCATCCTTGAAGCTTACGGCAATGCCAAGACCACCCGTAACGACAACTCCTCTCGTTTCGTATGTACAGTTCTTTTACCTTACTTTAGATGTGGATTGATTATATGAGATTATAATATATATATATATATATATATATATATATATATATATATAGAGAGAGAGAGAGAGAGAAAGAGAGAACAGAAGGCTAGAACTTTTATACATTTGCCTCCTTGAATACAGGGTAAGTTCATCCGCGTCCACTTCGCTCCCAACGGCAAGCTTTCTGGCGCTGATATCGAGGTCTACCTGCTGGAGAAGGCTCGTGTCATCTCCCAGTCCCCCGCCGAGCGAGGCTACCATATCTTCTACCAGCTCATGTGCGACCAGATTGATTATATCAAGAGTAAGCATATAATCGTAAAATTGTATTCTTCTCATTTAATTAATATATATTCAAATGGACTCAATATCTTGTCAGAAATTGCTGTTTGTCTGACGACATCTACGACTACCACTACGAGGCGCAGGGTAAGGTTACCGTCCCATCCATCGACGACAAGGAAGACATGCAATTTACTCACGTAAGTATGCATCGATATGCACATAATACTATAATAGACATTGCCTATCACGGTATAACATAAACCCTTAAATGGTGATCTTATATCTCGTCTTCATATGCATTCAGGACGCCTTCGACGTCCTGAACTTCTCACACGAGGAAAGAGACGATTGCTACAAGGTTACAGCTTCTGTCATGCACCATGGTAACATGAAGTTCAAGCAGAGGGGTCGCGAAGAGCAGGCTGAGGCCGATGGCACTGAGGTATGACTCTTTGTTAGACTGGAAATTATTACATTATGCGTTTAAATCTTGAACAGGTATCTTATTCTTATTCTAATATGTTCGCTCTCTCTCTTTCTCTCTTTCAGGCCGGAGAAATTGTTGCTAAACTGCTCGGTGTTGACGCCGAGGAGCTCTACAGGAACTTCTGCAAGCCCAAGATCAAGGTCGGTGCCGAGTTCGTCACCAAGGGTATGAATGTCGACCAAGTCAACTACAACGTTGGTGCCATGGCCAAGGGTCTCTTCTCGCGTGTGTTCTCGTGGCTCGTCAGGAAGTGTAACATGACACTCGAGACTGGCCAGACTCGCGCCATGTTCATCGGTGTGCTCGATATTGCTGGCTTTGAAATCTTCGACGTGAGTTCCTTAGAACCTTTCGTTACTAGAGAGGATTTCACACAATAACCTATTAACAATATAACACCGTACAATACCCAGTGAAATTATATCGATACTCAGAAATCGTTAATCTTTTTTCTTCTCTTTCTTCTAGTTCAATGGTTTCGAGCAGATCTGTATCAACTTCTGTAACGAGAAGCTGCAGCAGTTCTTCAACCATCACATGTTCGTACTGGAACAAGAAGAATACGCAAAGGAAGGCATTGTGTGGCAGTTCGTCGACTTCGGTATGGATCTGCAGGCTTGCATTGAACTCTTCGAGAAGGTAATTTATATATCGATGTTATCCTTATCCCTCTTTGCTATAGTAACCAGTCCTACGTCACGACTAAATTTTCAAGAGTTATCTATCCCATTTTGGTTTAACTTTTACTTTCTTTTCAGAAAATGGGTCTCCTCTCCATCCTTGAGGAAGAGTCCATGTTCCCCAAGGCCACTGACAAGACCTTCGAGGAGAAGCTGAACAACAACCATCTCGGAAAGTCTCGTTGCTTCATCAAGCCCAAGCCTCCAAAGCCCGGCCAGCCTGACAACCACTTTGCCATTGTTCACTACGCTGGTACTGTGTCCTACAACCTGACTGGCTGGCTTGAGAAGAACAAGGATCCTCTCAACGACACCGTCGTCGACCAGCTCAAGAAGGCCTCCAACGCCCTCACAGTCGAGATCTTCGCTGACCATCCTGGTCAGTCCGGTGATGGAGGTGGCAAAGGTAAGTATATCTCTTTTTTATATCTTGTATTACATTACGATCATAAGTGTCTGAAAGTAAGGTCAACGGTCAGAAATAGTTTGCAGACTCACTAGCCTTCATCTAAGAGTTGCCTCTGCTATCTTCTCTTACCAGGAAAGGGAGGCAAGCAGCAGACTGGTTTCAAAACCGTGTCTTCTGGGTACAAGGTTCGTACAAGATTTTGGAGAGTTTTTTTCTTTTTCTAAATCTATGCCCCAAGTATTGTCATCTTTCGAAATTAATAATGATACTCCTAATTTAACTCTAACGTATCCGATATACATTCACTCATTCATTCATCCACAGGATCAGCTTGCCAACCTCATGAAGACTCTCAACGCTACTCATCCTCACTTCATCCGTTGCATTGTGCCCAACGAGTTCAAGAAGCCCGGTAAGAAATCCAAACTAATAACTTTTATTTTCTGGATATAATGCAAATATATACATACATATACATAGATACACGCACACACATACATACATATATATCCGAACTAATTTTTATTTTCTGTATATAATGTAAATATATACAAATATATAGATAGACATATACATATATATATATATATATATATATACATACATATATATATATATATATATATATATATATATATATATATATATATATATGCACACATACAAATATATATATATATATATATATATATATATATATATATATATATATATATATATACATATAGTTAGAAAACACGCACACACATTTATTATATATATATATATATATATATATATATATATATATTATATATATATATATATATATATGTGTGTGTGTGTGTGTGTGTGTGTGTGTGTGTGTGTGTGTGTGTGTGTACGTGTGTATAGCCATATAGATAAATATGCATACACATGTATACATACGAGTATATATATATATATATATATATATATATATTATATATATATATATATATTATATACGGTTGTCTGTGTATATGCACTTCATATATTCATGCACGGTTATTACCTAAACGAGATTGTTGTCATAGTGTATCTTTTTGTACACAGGCGAAGTAGACGCTGGCCTCATCATGCATCAGCTGACCTGTAACGGTGTACTTGAGGGCATCCGTATTTGCCAGAAGGGCTTCCCCAACAGGATGCCTTACCCTGACTTCAAACAGCGGTAAGTCTTAAAAGACATATGGATGGGTTAGTGTGAGTAAATAAAAGTAAATGTACATCTAGAGAGAGTGATAGATCGATAGATAGATGGTAGATGAATACAGATTAAAATGTTTATATATATTAAATATACATAAACATGTATATATATCATGTACACAGACACACAAATATATACATATGAATATATAATTGTGCATATATATGTATATATATATATATATATATATATATATATATATATATATATACATGTATACATATAATATTCACACACATGATATTCACATTCAAGAACATAACTATAGTTTAAATATTTTTTTCGTAGATTTTATCTTTATTTTGAAACTATATATATGTATTAACTATCGTAAATGTTCCTGTTTGCAAAAGATACAATATCCTTGCCGCTAAGGAGATGCTTGAAGCGAAGGACGACAAGAAGGCAGCATCAGCTTGCTTCGAAAAGGCCGGCCTCGACCCTGAATTGTATCGTACCGGCAATACTAAGGTCTCTGTAAATGAGTCATCCATCTATTGGCTCAATTAATATTTCATTAATAGCAAATGACGATATTCTCAAATGCTATGATAACTTGGTTTAGCTGGTTACATCATTTTTGTTTTACTTTCACTGAACAGGTATTCTTCCGTGCCGGTGTCCTGGGTACCCTTGAAGAGATTCGTGATGACCGTATTATGAAACTGCTATCCTGGCTTCAAGCATGGATTCGTGGCTGGGCCAGCCGCAAATACTATTCCAAGATGCAGAAGCAACGCACTGCTCTCATCGTCATGCAACGCAACCTCAGAAAATTCAAGATCATGCGATCCTGGCTCTGGTATGAGCTCTGGATCAAGCTGAAGCCCAGGCTCAAGGCCACTCGTGGTGAAGAGGAGCTGGAGAAACTGGAAGCTACTGCTGTTAAGGCTGAAGAAGAGTATGAGAAGGTAGTTAAGGTTCGCGAAGAACTTGAAGCCCAGAATGCACTTCTTTTGCAAGAGAGAAATGAACTCTTGGCAGCTGTCGATTCAACTAAAGGTGGCATGTCGGAATACTTGGATAAGCAAGCTAAACTTCTGGCACAAAAGGCCGAGCTCGAAGGACAGCTTAATGTAAGTATCACAGTAATACAAACATTTTTCTCCAAATTATAGAACAGCTTTTTTTTTGCTTGCCATTATATCCGAATACTTTTTATCCTTTCTTTTTTAGGAAACTTTGGAACGACTGAGAAAGGAGGAAGATGCACGCAACCAGATTGCTAATGGCAAGAAGAAATGTGAACAAGAAGTTGCCAACCTGAAGAAGGAGCTTGAGGAACTCGAACTCTCCGTCCAGCAGGGTGAGCAGGATAAACAAACCAAGGATCAGCAGCTTACAAACTTGAACGAGGAGATCTCTCATCAGGAAGAACTCATTTCTAAAGTTAACAAGGAAAAGAAACACCTTCAGGAATGCAACCAGAAGACTGCTGAAGACCTTCAGGGCATTGAAGACAAATGCAACAATCTCAATAAGGTTAAGACAAAGTTAGAATCTAGCCTTGATGAACTTGAAGATACTCTGGAGCGTGAGAAGAAGCTTCGTGCTGAGGTTGAGAAGTCAAAGAGGAAGGTTGAGGGTGACCTTAGGCTGACTCAGGAAGCTGTTTCTGATCTGGAACGCAATCTCAAGGAACTTGAAGTTGCGGCTGAGCGCAAGGAAAAGGAAATTGCTGCCATGACTGCCAAGATCGATGATGAACAGGCTCTTGTGTACAGGGACCAGAGGCAGATTAAGGAACTGCAAGCTCGTCTTGAGGAGCTCGAGGAGGAAGTTGAGCATGAGCGTCAGGCCCGTAGCAAGGCCGAGAAAGCCAAGAATCTTCTGTCTCGTGAACTGACAGAGCTTGGAGAGCGACTGGATGAGGCTGGTGGCGCAACCGCGGCTCAGATCGAAATCAATAAGAAGCGTGAAGGTGAACTGGCTAAGGTCCGCCGCGACATTGAGGAGTCCAACCTTCAGCATGAGGCTGCTCTTGCTACTCTCCGCAAGAAGCACAACGACGCCGTTGCCGAGATGTCTGAGCAAGTCGATTACCTCAATAAGATGAAGGCCAGGTGAGAATAGACAGAGGTAGGCAAATTAAATGCTATGTGTTTCATGATAAAACAGTAGATATTCAAATAACTTCAATGTATGTCATTTTCTAAATGGAACAGGACTGAAAAGGACAAAGAAGCCATGAAGCGAGATGCCGATGATGCTAAGGCTTCCATGGATTCACTTGCTCGTGACAAGGTAAGCACTAAATATAAAGGCATTGTAAATGCAGTCGATATTGGGTTGATTTTATCCATTTTTTTTCTACTATAATCAAAACTTGAAAGAAAAACCTTTCCTACTTTTCAGACTACCGCTGAGAAGACCACCAAGCAGCTTCAGCATCAGTACGGCGAGATCTGCGCCAAGTTAGACGAGGTCAACCGCACCCTGAGTGACTTCGATGCCACCAAGAAGAAGCTTGCCTGCGAGAATGCAGACCTTGTCCGCCAGCTGGAAGAGGCCGAAAACCAGGTCAGCCAGCTGTCAAGGGTCAAGCTCTCTCTCACCAACCAGCTCGACGACACCAGGAAGATGTGCGATGACGAGAGCAGGGTAAGTGTTTCGCTACATATCCATACTTACAATAGATATCAAAACACATACACTATAATATGTAATGATGTAAAAATAAGAAAAAGCTACAATTTGTCTCATACACATTGACACACACACTACACACATATACACGCACACACACAAATACACATACAAACACACACGCTCAAGCACGCGCGCGAACACACACACACAAGCACACGCACGCGAACACACACACACACGCTCAAGCACACACGCGCGCGAACACACACACACACACACAAACATGCAAACGTGCACGTAAAGACACACAAATAAATATAATTATTAATATATTATATAATATATATATGCATATATATGCGTATATATAGAGAGAAGAGAGAACAGATAGACAGACAGACAGAGACACAACATAAACATGCGCACTTACACACATACAAAACGCACACACAGACTATTTATATATTTATACACGTCGCAACTGCATTTTTTAACTTTTCTTTAATCCGCAGGGCCGTGCCACTCTCCTGGGCAAGTTCCGCAACCTGGAGCACGATATTCAAGCCCTCCGTGATCAACTGGATGAGGAGAGCGATGCCAAGGAGATGTTCTCCGAATGCTCTCCAAGGCTAACGCTGAGGCTCTCATGTGGCGCTCCAAGTACGAGTCTGAGGGTGTTGCCCGTGCAGAGGAACTCGAGGCTGCTCGTATGAAGCTCGCCGCTCGTCTTGAGGAGGCCGAAATGCAAATCGAGTCTCTCAATGTTAGGAACCTGCATCTCGAAAAGACTAAAATGCGTGCTGCTGCTGAGCTGGACGATCTCCATGCTTCTGCTGAGCGTGCACAGGCCCTGGCTAGTGCTGCTGAAAAGAAGCAGAAGAACTTCGACAAGATCATTTCCGAATGGAAACTGAAGGTTGATGACTTGGCCGCTGAGGTAGATGCCTCGCAGAAGGAATGCCGCAACTACTCCACCGAGCACTTCCGCCTGAAGGCCGCCAATGATGAGAACATTGAACAGCTTGACAGCATTCGCCGAGAGAACAAGAACCTGAGCGACGAGATCAGGGATCTGATGGACCAGCTTGGTGAGGGTGGCCGAGCATACCATGAAGTTCAGAAGAATGCCAGACGTCTTGAGCTCGAGAAGGAAGAACTCCAGGCTGCTCTTGAGGAGGCCGAGGCCGCTCTCGAACAAGAGGAGAACAAGGTCCTCCGCACTCAACTTGAACTCAGCCAGATCAGACAAGAGATTGACAGGCGTCTTCAGGAGAAGGAGGAAGAATTCGACAACACACGGTAAATAACAGGAGTTTAGTAGGTCCTTCTATATTTTATACCATAACATATGTTCATACATATAGATATAGATACATAAACATGTGCATGTGCTTGTGTGCATCTGTGCTTATATGTGTATACATCGTACGGAAGCTATATATATATATATATATATTATATATATATATATATATATATATAATATATACAAATTCCTTCCTCACAGCAAGTGTCACCAGAGGGCTCTTGACTCCATGCAAGCTTCTCTTGAGGTTGAAGCCAAGGGTAAGGCCGAGGCTCTTCGCATAAAGAAGAAGCTCGAGTCCGACATCAACGAGCTCGAGATCGCCCTTGACCACGCCAATAAGGCCAATGCTGATCTTCACAAACATCTGAGGAAGGTTCATGATGAAATCAAGGATGCGGAAGCCCGTGTTAAGGAGGAGCAACGCCATGCCTCCGAGTACCGTGAACAGTATGGCATTGCTGAACGCCGCTTCAACGCCCTTCACGGAGAGCTGGAAGAATCCCGCACTCTCCTGGAACAGTCTGACCGCGGCCGTCGCCACGCTGAGACTGAGCTCAATGATGCACGCGAACAGATCAACAACTTCACCAACCAGAACACTGCTCTCACTGCCTCAAAGAGGAAGCTTGAAGGTGAAATGGCAACCCTCCAGGTAAGTTGATGTCAATATACAAATGGAATAGTTTACAAATTGTGTATGTATAGCTACACAAAAAACTATCGTTAGAATGTCGAAACATTCATTAACGAACAGAAACTTATGGAAGGGTTTGTATTTTGGGCTTCGAATTTGTCTCGTTCTGATTCTTATTTCGAATAGTCCCGGAATTCATGCGGATCCACTTTGAGACGATATTTTATTCCCGTAGGAGATGGAATATGCCTTGTTATATTCAGATAAACCACACATACCCAAAATTAATTGGAAAATCATGCATACCAACAGTTTTCTAGTGTTAACTATATTTCAAAAAGTATTGTTGGTTGTGTCAGAATTTTTAGCATAATTTTCTAACGTTAATCATAAACAGATACACTAGAGCAATGGTAGAAACGCTGTGCACACACACATACGCATATATATATGTATGTGTGTGTGTGTGCATATGTCATATGCCTGTGTGTGTTTTTATAGATATACCCTCTGACTCATTTTCCCCTAACCTTTCTGAAGGCTGACCTCGAGGAGATGCTCAGCGAGGCAAGGAACTCTGAGGAGAAGGCGAAGAAGGCAATGCTTGACGCTGCCCGCCTGGCCGACGAACTCCGCTCTGAGCAGGAACACGCTAGTAGCCAAGAGAAGATGCGTAAGGCCTTGGAAGGTACCGTCAAGGATCTCCAGACTCGTCTTGAGGAGAGTGAGGCTGCTGCCATGAAGGCTGGCAAGAAGGCCGTCAGCAACATGGAAGCTCGCATTCGTGAACTCGAGTCTGCGCTGGATGAGGAGACCCGTCGTCACGCTGATGCCCAGAAGAACCTGAGGAAGTGCGAGAGGCGCATCAAGGAGCTCGCCTTCCAGACTGACGAGGACAAGAAGAACCACGACAGGATGCAGGACCTCGTCGATAAGCTCCAGCAGAAGATCAAGACCTACAAGCGCCAGATCGAGGAGGCTGAGGAGATCGCTGCCCTCAACTTGGCCAAGTTCCGCAAGACTCAGCAGGAGCTTGAAGAATCTGAGGGAGTAACTGTCGTCCACTATTAAACGCAGTGTTATCTAAAACGACGATGTAACTTGGGTAACTGCTGCAATAAAAGTATATTTTAAAGATTCTACTTCACTTGTCCTCAAAGAATGAGATGCTAGCATTCCCTATTATAATTTTTAAAAAATGAAATAAACGTTTTCAGGGTGTTATTTCAGCAACGTGAAAAATAATCCTGACAAAATGAATATCTTGTTCATAAAGACTATCAAGTTTTTAAAAAAAATGCACAATCGATTGGGAAATAGATATTTTTACCTCAAAATCCTTTACATTTCAAATAATAATAACAAAATCAGATGCTTTCTTAATAAAAATATATATATCTATATACATATATATGTCAAGTTATAAATACTCTGCCAACGGAAAGTGTAATACTTTTTCCTGGCATTCGGCCTTTATACCTTACACGTATAATAATACCATCAATAAACTGATAGACAAGAATGACATCCTCCCCAACAAGATTTGGAACTCATTGTCTAACACCTGCCCTCTACAGAATTAGATTAACCTTCCCACCCAAGCTATTGAACGGATTATCCAGCTATAGTCCACTCCCTTCAGGCTGTTGGGTGGGCCGAGCGAGGCAAGCCTTGCGAATCTCACTGAACTTGGCTGATAGGTAGGTTGACACAAAGCTTGGATGTAATTGGTAGATGTGTCTTTAGATGGCGTAAATAAGAATGAATTTATTAATGATAATAATGAAAAGATAGTGATAATATCATTATCATATTTTATTACTTTTGTTATTCCAACTTTTTTATCATTATTTCTGTCATTGTTATCTTTGTCATTAATACTACTTTTATTATCATAGCTATTATTATAATATAAATGATAAAAAAGCGATAGTAATCAGTCATTATCACCAGTATTATGGTCATAATAATAATAAAGTTCATGACAATCCATTATTATTGCAGTTATTTTTCATTATCATTGTCATCATTGCCATTATCGTCATTATCATCATTACTATCATCATCGTTGTTATCATTATCATTATATTTATTATCATCATAACTGTCGTTGTTTTTAGGAGTATTTGTAGTGTCATCATCATAATCAAATCTATTATTATTATCAAAATCAACTTCACTAATGTTATTGTCATTATTATTATTAATTAGTATTACTATTATCACTTTCCTATTATCATAATAGTAGTAGTATTCTTATATAATTATCCTCTTCATAATGATGATAATGATCATCATCATTATCATGATTTTCATATTTCCATGCTGTGCACTATGCTGGCGCAGCGGTAAGGTGCTGGTCTAGCAATCTTGCGGACCTGCGTTCAATCCCACGCCCGGCCAGTGAGTGGTAACCCCGGCCATTCCTTGCGCACAGGGGTAGATTTGGGCAAAATAAAACAGACACAGTAAGTCACAGCAAAGAATAACCACTGTAACAAATGGAATTAAAACTAAATCTTAAATCTAATATGTAATCCTTCGTATTATTACCCCAGTTATTAATATCATCATTGCTATTCTTATCATAATCTTTACCATTACTGTTACTATCATTGTTGCCAGCGTTATTACTATAATCATTACAATTAATATAATTGTTATTATTATCATCTTTATTGTTTTTTGCTATTATCATAATCATATTATTGGTCATGTAGTTATTATTACTATCATCATCATTATCCTTACCATTATTATCCTTATTATTCCTATCATCACTGCTAGAACCGTTTTCACCATTATTACTCTTGTAAATATTAATATCATTGTTATTATCATTATATTGTTTCTGTTGTAGCCATATATACAAATTTTTCATTATTTTAATCATCGTCATTACTGTTATTGATATTATCACCGTTGTTATTTTTATCATCACCATCATTCTCATCCTATTAAGCCTATTAAAAAAAAGTTCCGGTTGCCACAGCATCGATTTTGTCTATTTCCAAAATGTTCGATGAAACATCGTCAAAAGAGCCCTCCGTTCGCAAAATGTTTTCGCGTTCACTTGGACAAAACGCACCGTGCTTTGCGCGGCAAAATCAAGTGAACGGTCGACCTGAAAAAACGGTTCGCGAAGCGTTGCGAGGCGAACAGGGCGAGAGTTGGAGGTAGTTCGCTTCGTCTCGCGGCCCGTTTGGAAACAACCAAAATAGCCGCCACTTAGGTTCTTAAAAGTCTATCTGTCTTAACTGCAACACACACAGACACATACATATGCGTGTGCATGTTTGTGCGTGTGTGTGTGTGCGTGTGTGTGTGCGTGTGTGTGTGTGTGTGTGTGTGTGTGTGTGTGTGTGTGTGTGTGTGTGTGTGTGTGTGTGTGTGTGTGTGTGTGTGTGTGTGTGTGTGTGTGTGTGCATATATATATATATATATATATATATATATATATATATACATATATATATATATATATATATATATATATATAAATGTATATAGATATAAATATATATGTATATATATTATACATATGTATATATATTCAAATGTTATCATATGTATATATATTCATGTGTTAATCATATATATATATATATATATATATATATGTATGTATTTACACACATATATATACACATGTATATATATATGAAAAGGACAACATCCACACTCAGAAATGAAAATAAACCATTGTTTCGAACTGTTCACGAGTTCACGAGATGCTAGGTGATTCTTCGGGGTGGAGTTCAGGGGCAGGATCTTGTGGTGGGACGAATCTCGTCGCTGACCACCACTGTAACGTGGCCGAAATACAGTCAGAGTGCAAACCGTCGTGTCTGGCAAGAACAGGTGAACTCGGTGGTGGAGTGGAATCAGCAGACGTTACTTTAGAAGGTTTAGTTGACGGGAGAGACAGCTGATGGACAGAGGTTCGGTCCGACCAGGTTACTGCGGGCCGTCTCTCTGTTAAAACAAACAAGTAAATTACGAAGTAAAAAAGGGAAATAAGAGTAGGAGAGGGAGGAGAGAGGCGGCCCTGTTTTGCACAGGTTTACACAGACTATTGGAGAGGTGCCGCTTCGTACTAGGAAGGGAAAGAGAGCGATAGACGGAGGATGCATTTGTGTAAACAGTGCGACGTCACAAGGCAGAGGGCCTACGGGATGTCGTATCCGGGGGGAGGGAGGGGGGGGTGAGCGGAAAGCTTGGTACGTGTGGACTAGTTTAACTGATAGGGTATATGTGTAAAAGGTATATATATTAAATGTGCGGCAACAGTAGAATGGGAAAAGGTGGCACTTAAGGCTTTACACACATGTAAAGGAGGAGAGGCCTGCGGTAGGTTTAGCACAAAAGATAACAGTTTATATATATGTATGTATGTATGTTAGAATAGTATATTTGCATTCTGGGAACAGCGTCACCGACGAGAGAGAGGCAGCGGTTTCTGAACATGGCTGCAGACGAGTTCGGGGGGCCGTATGACAGAAGTTTTCTCTATTTTGAAGTATGAAGTTGTTGTCAGCGATGACAGGTTTGTTTTGCCAATAGTTTATGATGTCGTGAAGCGTGAGGATGTATATTGTTACAATAAAACTATTGGGTTGTGATAGGGTCCTTGTGGAAGATGTGCAGTACTGACATCCCCATGGTTTTTATGGTTCGTAATTTTGTTCGTTTGGTGAAATTTATATAATGACATCCATATCACAATTTTGATTTAGGAGATAATATGGCGATTATGTATTCTTATGTCTTGTATGAAAGAAAAGAGTTGTTTTACATAGCGTAAAGAGGAAGGCTAGATTAGCTGTAACTCGAGGTGTCATGGCGTCTGATTTTGATGACGTCACAAAAGTTACAGATGCTTTGTGAATATGGTCGATCATTTTGGTCTTCAAAATTTTCAAAAATAATGATTTCAATGGTTATATTTTCATTGAACAATCATCATAAGAGTCCTGTGGATGAGAAGAGTGGGCGATTATGTTTGCGCATAAATAATTCTCATGGGGAATTGCTCGTAGTGGGAGTCGAGCCAAAGGCTTGCAGCATTTTTCACTCATCCCGAAGGAATTAAGTATACCTACTTGCATTAATACCTCCATGCACTCAATGAATGAATGAAAGGTATTTTATTTAATGCATACGACACCAGGCCAACAAGACTTTAAGAAGAAACGCCTGAAAAACTATTGAAAGTTTAACACTGTTGGATATTGTACAAAATGTGAATATGACATTTGCTTTTCATTGCCTGTAACACTCCTTAAAAACTATTTTTCCATAGACTAGAGGATTGGAAATTGTTAAGCCTCGGTCTCAAGTGGACACAGACTTTATAATCGTGCGTTCTCTGTGAGGGACGCGGAGGACGTGGAGGTATAAGAAAGGAGTAGTCGACTTGCAAGGCGAGAATAAGTACGACGCGTAACTTTTGACACACACATATGTATCTATATCTATCTGTCTATCTATCTATATATATATTCATATATATATATATATATATGTATATATCACATATATATATATATATGTAATATATATATATCCCTTGACTCTCCTTTTTCTGTCCGACTCTCCTATATATCGCTCGTCTCTTCTCACTACGCGCCCTAACCATCAAGCAGGGAGAAAACCCCTAGAAGATCTATGTATACATACATACATACATACATATATATATATATAATATATATATATATATATATATATATATACACACACACACACACACACACACACACACACACACACACACACACACACACACACACACACACACACACACATATACATACATATAATTCTCCACTTTACTTCATATCAATGCAGTACAATACACATCGTAGGGGTTTTAGTGCATGATCAAGATCCATCGTACGTGATTACGTCCGTACATTCATTATCTTCGGGCTCAAACATCGATAGCAATGTTTGATCTCAAATCAGTTTGACAAAGCAGCGTTTGTAAAAATATTTGTAAGCGTTTGTTGAATTTATAAATGTAAACATTATTTAGAG
>NW_020871348.1:30000-35000 GCF_003789085.1 Penaeus vannamei | reverse complement strand
GGCGTCGTGAGGGAGAGAGGGTGGGGGAAGGAGGGATGGAGGGAGGGAGGGATGGAGGGAGGGAGGGAGGAGGGAGAGAGGGATGGAGGGAGAAGAGAGAGGGGGGGAAGGAGAGGGAGGGAGGGATGGGGGGTGTTGCTCGAGTGGATGGGATAGTTTAAGCGTGAGGGAGAAAGGGATTGAGGGAGAGGGAGGGGAGAAGAGGGAGGGTTGGAGAGGTGGGGGAGGAGAGGGAGGGAGGGATTGAGGGAAGAGAAAGGAGGGGGGAGGAGAGGGAGGAGGGATTGAGGGAGAGAGAGAGGGGGGGGAAGGAGAGGGAGGGAGGGATTGAGGGAGAGAAAGAGGGAGGGAGGGATTGAGGGAGAGAGAGTGGTGGGGGAAGGAGAGGGAGGGAGGGATTGAGCGGAGAGAAAGAGGAAAGGGAGGGATGAGGGAGAGAGAGAGGGTGGGGGAGAGAGGGAGGGAGGGATTACGAAGGGAGAGGAAAAGAGGAGGGAGGGATTGAAGGGAGGAAAGAGGGAGGGAGGGATTGAGGGAGAGAGAGTGGGTGGGGAAGGAGAAGGGAGGGAGGGATTGGGGGAGGGAGAGAAAGAGGGAGGGAGGGATTGAGGGAGAGAGAGAGGGGGGGAAAGGAGAGGGAGGGAGGGATTGAGGAAGAAAGAGGGAGGGAGGCGATGAGGGGAGAGAAACGAGGGAGGGAAGGGATGAGGGAGAAGAGGAGAGGGTGGGAAGGACGAGGAAGGGATGAGGAGAGAGGAGTGGGGGAAGGAGAGGGAGGGAGGAGATAGATTAGAATGGTAGATAGACAGATGGATAGATGATAGTTGATAGATTGAATGATTGATAGAATTGATAGATAGATTAGATAGAATTAGAACCTGATAATTGATAGATAGATAAGATAGATTTGATGATTGATGATTGATTGATTTGATTGATTTGGATCTGATTGATTTAGAAAAAAAAAAAAAAAAAATTCAGAGAAAGAGAGAGAAAGGGAAAGAGCGACAGAGAAAGTGGGGGAGGGGGAGGGAGAGAGGGAGAGAGGGGAAGATAGAGGAGAGGGAGGGAAAGAAGAGACAGAAGACAGTGAGAGAGGGGGGGGAAGGGAGAGACATGGGATGGAAAGAGAGAGAGAGAGCGAGAGAAGAGAGGAGAGAGAGAGAGAGAGAGAGAGAGCAGGAGAGAGAGAGAGAGAGAGAGAGAGAGAGAGGAGAGAGAGGGAGAGAGAGAGAGGGGGGGGGGGAGAGAGAGAGGAAGAGAAGAGGAGAGAGAGAGAGAGAGAGAAAGAGAGAGAGAGAGAGAGAGAGAGAGAGAGAGAGAGAGAGGAGAGAGAGCGAGAGGTTGGCGAGAAGAAGAGGTGGATAGAGGGAGAAATAGGTGAATGAAAAGAGGGTAGAGGGAACGAAAGAGAAGAGAAAATCGAGAAAATAAATGAAAGAAGGGAATGAGAGAGAGAGAGAGAGACATTAAGTTCAGAGATTGAAGATGTGGCAAAAACGTGCAGTCGCAAGTTATGGAGAGGTAGGGAGGGGGGAGGGAAGCGGGGGGAGGGGGGTTAATATAAGGCAAGAGCAGCATCGTTAATTGAAATATGAAATTTTTTCTTAACTTTTTTTTTTGTTTGTAAATTGCAAAGAAGATACGGAATAAGAAACAAAGAGAGCTGAGATTGAATTGCTGGACTTATAGCAAGGAATCGATAGAAGGCTTATGATAGCTCAGAAATTTAAAGAAACGGAGCACACGCGACAAAGATGTAAAGAAAACGGGATGTTTGTTTTTTTCATTTAATTAATTATAATAATAATATTTTTTATGAATGATGAAGATGAAAATAAGGCAGAGGAAGATGAAAATGAAGTTGAAAATGAAGATGAAGACGGAAGATAAAGATAAAAGATAAAGATAAAAATAAAGATAAAAGATGAAGATAAAAAAGAATGAATCATAAAAGATGAAGATAAAAAGAATGAAGATTAAAGAGAAAGATAAAGATGAATGATAGAAAAAGATGAAGATAAAAGATGAAGATAAAAAGTGAAAAAAAAAGATGAAGAATAAAGATGAAGAATAAAAAGATGAGAAAAAAGATAAGAAAAAAGATCGGAGATGAAAGATGAAAGATGAAAGCGTAGAATGAAAAAAATAAAAACATAAGAAAAAATGAATAGAAAAAAAACGTAAAAAACGAAACCAATTTATTTTTAAAAAGAAATCAAAGGGGGGGGGGTGTCGGAAAGTGAAGGAATATGAGAAAGAAAAGATGTAATAATAGAAAGAGTAAGGAGTAAAGAAGGGGGAGGAAAGTGAAGGAAAGTGGGAAAGGGTTAAAGGGTAAAAGAAGGGGGAGGAAAGTGAAGGAAATGAGAGAAAAGATAGAGTAAATAATAGAATAAGTAAAGGGGTAAAGAAGAGGGGAGGAAAAAGTGAAGGAAAGGGGAATAGAGAAAAGGGGTAGAGAAGAGGGGAGGGGAGATAAGGTAAAGGGGTAAAGAAGGGGAGGAAAGTGAAGGAATAGAGAAAAGAATAGAGTAAATATGAACTAGAACAAAGGGAGTAAAGCAGGGGGAGGAAAGTGAAGGAAAGGGCGAAAGAGAAAAAAATGTAAAGAAGAGGAGAGGAAGTGAAGGAATAGAGAAACGAACAGAATAAATAACAGAACAGAGTAAGGGGTAAGCCAAGTGGAGCGCAGACATTACCTTACCTTACATTACCTTACCTTACTTTCGGACCCAAGGAGACAGTATCGAGTTAATTAATTAATTAAATATCCGAGCAACATAGCACTTTCGCTGGTAAAATAAAGTAGCGGAAAGAGGTTAAGATTTCTGAGATTCTTGGGCTGCGGAATCAGCTGCTCCATGTCGACTTTTTAATTTTATTCTTTAGTCTTAATTAATTATTATTACTCGCTAATAGATTTCGACTCTTTGGATCCATTTATTATTTATCTGTTATTATGTAATTGTTATGTTGTTGTTTGCTGTTGTGTTATATTTTAATTTGTTTATATTATTTTATTTGTTTTATATTATTAATTTTTTTTTTTTGGGATAAATTAAGAGGTAATGGTTGAGGGGGGGAGGGGGTTAATCTGGAGATTTTTTTTTTTTCCATTTAATCTTTCTTTCTTTTTCTTCGTTTTCTTCTGTCGTATTTTCGTAGTCGTTATCGCGTCTTTCTTCTTTTTTTCTTTCTCCTCCTCCTCTTCGTCTCCTCTTCTTCCTTCTCTCTTCTTCTTCTATCTTCTTTCTTCTCCTTCCCTTTCTTCTTTCTCCTTCAATTTCTTTCTTCCCTTCCTCTTTCAATCCTTCTCCTCCTCTCCTCTTTCTCTTCTTTTCTTTTTCTTCCTTCTTCCTCTTCCCCTTCTTATCTCCTCGCTTTCCCCTCTTCCACACCCTTTTTTGTTCTGATTCTCTCATCTCTCATTCCAAATTCATCACCGTGCTTCACTTCCCTTCTTCTCAAGGCGTAATTCACCTCATCTTTATCATCGTCTTCCTCCATGTCTAATTGACTTCCCATTTCTCCCCTCCTTCCCTGCCATTCCCCTTTTATCAATCAAGCTATTTCTAATTCCATCTTCTCTGTCCACCACTTTCCCAATCCTCCTTCTCTTATTTTTAATCCTCTCTCTCTCTCCTCTCTCCTCTCTCTCGATCTCGCTCTCTCATCTCTTCTTTTCACTCAGCCGAGCCATATTAGTGTCGAATAGCCGTTCATCAACTCTCATCCGGACAATTCTCTCCCGATCATCCAGATTCATACATCTATCTTTTTCCACGTCATCCACTCTCAACAGTTCACATCTCACCTCACCAACTCTCTTNTTGTCACTTTCTGCCCACAGTGTTGTGTGTCGCTGGTTCTGCCCCCGTGTTGTGTGTCCGCCTCTGCCCCCCCGTGTTTTGTGTGTCGCTCTTCTGCCCCCCGTGTTGTGTGTCACTTTCTGCCCCCCGTGTTGTGTGTCACTTTCTGCCCCGTGGTTGTGTGTGTCGCTTTCTGCCCCCCCGTTACCGTGTTGTGTGTCGCTTGTCCTGCTCCCGTGTTGTGTGTCGCTTTCTGCCCCCCGTGTGCCCCCGCGGTGTGTGTCACTTTCTGCCCCCTCCCCCGTGTTGTGGTGTCGCTTTCTGAGACCCCGTGGTTGTGGTCGCTTTCTGCCCCCTTTTGCACTTTTCTGCCATGTTGTTTTCCTGCACTGGCCCCCGTGTGTTGTCCGCTTTCTGCCCCCCGTGTTGTGTGTCGCTTTCTGCCCCCGTGTTGTGTGTGTCACTTTCTGCCCCCGTGTTGTGGTCGCTCTTCTGGCCCCGTGTTCGTGGTGATTTGTGTGTCTCTTTTTCTGCCCCCGTGTTGTGTGTCGCTTTTCTGCCCCCCTGTTGTGTGTCACTTTCTGGCCCGTGTTGTGGGTCGCCCTGCACCCCCGTGTTGTGTGTCGCTTTCGTGCCCCCCGTGTGTGTGTCACTTTCTGCCCCCGTGAGTTGTGTGTTTTCTGCCCCCCGTGTTGTGTTCTTCGCTTTCTTGCCACCCGTGTTGTGGTGTCCTTTCTGTATAGTGTTTTGTGTGTCGCTTTCTGCCCCACCGGTGTTGTGTGTCACTTTCTCTGTGTTGTGTGTCGTTTCTGCCCCCGTGTTGTGTTGTCGCTTTCTGCCCCCCGTGTTGTGTGTCGCTTTCTGCCCCCCGCGTGTTTGTGTCGGTTTCTGCCCCCGTGTTGTGTGGTCCTTTCTGCCCCCCGTGTTGTTTGTGTCACTTTCTGCCCACCCGTGTTGTGTGTCGCTTTCTGCCCCCGTGTTGTGTGTCGCTTTCTGCCCCCCGTGTTTGTGTGTCGCGTCTGCCCCCCGTGTTGTGTGTGGCTTTGTGCCCCCATGTTGTGTGTCACTTTCTGCCCCCGTGTTGTTGTTCTGTGTCGCTTTCTGCCCCCCGTGTTCGTGTCTTTCTGCCCCCGTGTTGTGTGTACTTTCTGCCCCCCGTTGTGTGTCACTTTCCCCCGTGTTTGTGTG
>NW_020871348.1:17500-20000 GCF_003789085.1 Penaeus vannamei | reverse complement strand
GGAGGGGGAGGAAGGAAGGTTGATGTTGTGGGAGGGAGGGAAGGTATGGTGATGGAGACGGAGGGAGAGAAGGGTAAGGGTAGAGGGGGAGGGAAGGAAAGAATGAATATGGAGGGGTGGAGAGAGGGAAGGGGTGGTGATGGAGAGGGAGGGAGAGAATGGGGATGATAGGGAGGAGGGAAAAGGGGGTGGTGAAGAAGGGGGAAGAGGGGAGGGAGGAAAGAGGTTGGAGGAAAGGGTTAAAGAAAATGATCCTGGGATATTGAAGGAGAATGGCAGTTTGAGAGAGGGGGATGGAAGGCAAGGGGAGAGTCGATAGGAAACGGGAATGGGAAACAGATAGACCAGGAGAGGGGGGGTACAGAGAGAGAGATTAAGATAGATGTAAAATGGAAGTCAAAGACGAGGAAAGGTAAAAAGAGGTAAAACAGATACACAGACAACCAGCCAATCAGGCAGACAAAACAAAAATCGAGAATCCGGAGAACGACAGCGAGGTTTTGCGAAGAGGTTTCTGAAACATGTAGGAAGGGGTTTCAAGGAGATGAGTTGGTGAAGAGGCAGATGGATGTCTCAGGCGCGCACGAGGGTTTACTGGGGTTGGGGAGAGGCTCAGGAAGGCTTCAGAAGGCTTCTTTTTGTGAGGGATCGTGGAGGATTTGGGGAATAGGAATATACAGCTAACGAAGGGATTAGAAAGGAACAAATATTTTTAGAAAAACATAAAAAAGAAAAGCTAGCGAGGAGAAAGGAACAACAGAGATATATCAAAATATCGTATAAACCTTTCGATATTGGAATCTATTTTTCCTTTACTAATGTCCCTATTATTCACTCACCCACCGACTCCTTTAATGCTTAATCCAATTGTCCTTTCGTTAACAAACCATAAAAGAGCACTGGGAAACAATTCGAGAAATGTTAGAAGGCTAATCGGAAGACGAAAGAGAGCAGGCTGAATTGAGAGGTTGAAATAAGGGTCGAGTGAGGGGAGGTAGAGATTGAGAAGGGGCGGAAGGGTTAAAAATTGGGATGGAGATTAAGTCCGAAGAGGAGGAAGAAGAGGAGGAGAGAAGGCTTAAGAGAGAGAGAGAGAGAGAGAGAGAGAGAGAGAGAGAGAGAGAGAGAGAGAGAGAGAGAGAAGAGAGAGAGAGAGAAGAGAGAAGAGAGAGAGAGACAGAGAGACAGACAGAGAGAAAGAACGAGAGATAAACAAATATAGAAACAGACAGACAGAGGAAGAGCTTGGGGTCTGCTGCGTGAGGAGAGGGAATAGAGGGAAATGAGGTGGAGGAGACATATGTAGACAGATATTCAAAGAAACTAATAAGGACATAGCGATAGTCTTATGCGAGTGCAAAAGGAAGGGATAGAGAGAAAGGCAGATATGGAGAAAGAGAGAGAAAGTGGAGGCAGGAAGGAGGGAGAGAAAGAAAGGAAAGGGGAAGAGAGGGGGGTCGCCCCTGTATCTGACTGCAAATGCCATCTGCCAACTCTTCGTCGGAGTGTCATCGGCCAGCGAATTCTGTCTGCTTGTCTGCTTGCTTCCTTCACAGCCTGCCATCTGCCAAGCAGTCCTTCTTCCCCTCTCGCCTTCTCCCCTCCCCCCTCCTCCCCTCTTACCCAAACCCCATCATCTGCACTTGAGTCCTTTCGTCTGGACATCTGCATGACGGGAATCTGCATGTCCTCTCTACGTATCCTGTTTTGGTCTCTCTCTCTCTCTCTCTCTCTCTCTCTCTCTCTCCTCTCTCTCTCTCTCTCTCTCTCTCTCTCTCTCTCTCTCTCTCTCTCTATCTATCTATCTATCTCCCTTTCTTCTCTATTTATCCATTTCTTAGCGACTATTTTATTTTTTATTAGATTGTTTGCATTTCATGACTTACATATCCTACTGTCTCCTTGCATGGCACTTCCACATCTTGCTTGTCTCATGGCCGTCGTTTTTTACCACCTGCATGACACCTACGCATCCCCGCTTGCCTGCTTGCTTGCTTGTCATGTCTACGTATCGACCTGCATGTCTGCCAGGCTGCCTGCTTGCAACACGAGACGAACTTCAGGAAATTGCTTTTCTGAACTTCATATCTGTAACTCAGTCTGATCAGGCTAGCGCGAGTCCCTAACATGCAGCTTTATTCATCTATATTGTCCGCTTCTTTTGATCAGTATATCATGCAGTTATTGATATGTTTACTGCCTGGGCTTTCATGCTTTTTAACATCCTTGAATTATTGTTCGTTTGCAAAATGGATGCGGGTATAAAATAAACAATTATTTGCTTATTAATCGGGTTACCAGTCGGTTATTCGTCCCCCAAGTACCGACCCAATTTTCACCCAAACAGTCTGTTCATCATTTATTCAGCCTCCCATCACGTCATCCCTTCATTCATTCACCACATACTCCCTTACTCATCCCTGTCACCCATCCTCACTCACTCATTCTCATTTGCAAACGCTGTACCTGTACCTCAAGATCGACATGGAATGAGGTAATA
>NW_020871348.1:7500-12500 GCF_003789085.1 Penaeus vannamei | reverse complement strand
TCATGGCATGTTGTTTTCGTAACATTTTCTCAACTTTTTCTTTTCTCTGTGTTCAGGACAAAACCAATATTTATCTAAATTATCTCATTTCAATATACAGAGATTCTATAGCCATAGTAATTAACTTATAAAGCTCTATAATCTATAGTATCAAGGTCAAATACGACTTTTGATACCTGCACTTAACATGCCTGTGTTTGGGGTGCAAACCAAGACTCCTCTGACCAGGGAATGGTGATAGCTCTGCATATTGCCTTCCCCCATTGAAATGTTAACATTTAATCAAATAAAACATTCAGAAACAGTCATTATGATTTTCTCTATTGTTATAACACTAAATTTTGCTATATTGATATGCCTTTCGAAATATAGAAATATGTAAACAAACGTTTTCAGGGGTGTCCATACATCTTTAGACATATATATGTACACACACACACATACATATATAATATATATAGAAATGCATATATATATATATGTATATATATATATATATATATATATATATATATATATATATATATATATATATATTATATATATATATATATATATATATATATATATATAAATGTATATGTGTGTGTTTTGTGTGAGTGTGTCTGTGTGCTAATGATAATAATAGTAATAATGATAAAAATGGTCATGTTTAGGTGAATAACAATAATATTAATGGCGGGAATAATGATGGTGATGATAATGATAATGATAACAATAATGACGGTAATAGTAATAATAATCACTAGCATTACTAGTATCATCAGTATTATCATTATTGTTGTTATCTGATTATAATATCAATAAAATGATAGCAATGAAAGTTTAGGTAATATGTACTAATTGAACATTAATTATAGAACAATTAATTGGAACAACACTAATGATAGCTCAAACTGATTCAAAAGCAATTACTAGAACCTTTGTATGCAAGATGAAAGCAAAATATCTTTAGGGTCTTTTTGATAACGTTTTTCCACGAACGCTTTAACCAATTCTATGCGTGAGTTGCGAAAATGAATAAATGAATAGGTGGATAAACAGGGAAGAAAACGAAAGAATAACTCATGCGTTTAGCTTAAGTATTTCTTTTACGTTATTAAATATTATTTCTACTGAAACGACAAAGGCCTGTGTGTTCATGATATAATATTGATGTTAAGTTTCAGAATCGCTTAACCATTTACCAAAAAAGAGATGGATAAATATATTTTATCTTTGCAAGGACAGATATGAAAAAAATGTGGTATTTTTCTTATCAAAATATATTTGATATTAAATAAAGCCACAATCAGGAACACGGATATTAATATCACAATGATTTTGAAATTTATAATATCTATAGTATTGATAATGATGATGAAAATAATTCGTATATGTAAATAGTAATAATAATGATATTAATCATAATTATGATAATTATATTGATTTAGTAATAGCAATAGCAGTAATAATTATTGCAATGATGATGATAATAATAATATAACTAATAATAATGAATTAAAATAACATTAACAGTAATGAAATTAATAACGATAATGATAATGGTAATAAAAATTGTAATGATATTGACAATGTAAATTAGAATGATAATAATAATAATAATAATAACAATAATAATAATGATAATGTTGGCAATACTAAGAATTATAAAGATTGTAATGATAATAATGATAAAAACAGCAACAAAATTATGATAAGGATAATAGTAATAATAATGATAATGATGAAAACGGTAATTGCAATAGAAATCACTGCTTGTGATTACTAATCATGATGATGGTAAGGATGACAGTCATATCAGTTGATAGTGATGATGGCAACAATAATGATTGTAATAATAAGGATATTGATAGTAATGATGATAATAAAGATAAATCTAATCCTGATGATGATAATGATAATAGTAATAATAACAATAATAAGGATAACAATTCTAAGAGGATGATGACCATAATAAGAGTAATCATAATGATGCTAATCAAGATCATGATCAGTGATAACAATAAAAATAGACATGATAATTCTATTTGTGTGGCTGTAATGAGGTTGCGTTCTATTTGCTTTTTCTACGCACATTACTGAGTGTATATTTGTTCACAAAGAAATGTCTTTGGTCTTTGATGATAATAACAAAATAATCAATTCCTTTCTGGCCTTTATGTACCCGTATATTCTCGAGTGTACATGTACATGTGTGTCCACACAAACACATGCACGTACACAGACACACACTTATATGTGTGTGTGTGTGTTTCTGCGTGTTTCTGCGTGTCTCTGCTATATGCTTTTGTACAGATGCATACACACCCAAAAGCAGGCACACCCATCAACTTAAACCCCTCCCACATCTCCCCATACCCCCTCCCCTACCCTCGCACATACGGCCGAAGATCCGATAAACCTGGGAACGAAATGCGGAGAAATAATAATAGTGATGATGAGAAACATGTTCAGAATCACTATTCGCTCGGTTTATAGGCGCGATAAGGATTTATTAGATACCTCGACGATTTTGCGGAATGTTGGTGTAGATTATTGGCGGTTTCGGTTCATTGGCTGTTATGTTTGTTTATCAGTGTGTTGTTGTGATTTGGTGCAGGTCATGCGTTGGTTTACCGAGCGTGTGATTTCATTTGGCGCGGCGGCCTGACGAGCGGGCTGGAGCTCGGGACGACGGCGGGAAGGGAAGGCGCGATTTTGCTCTTTCGGTCGTGGTGGTGGTGGGGGGGGGCTGCCTTCTATGTTGCCGTTTGTTCATTTTGTTGTTATTATTATTGTCATTGTTATTATTATCATCATCAGCATCATCATCATCATCATCATCATCATCATCATTATTATTGTCATAATGGTTATTGTTATTACCATTATCATTATCATATTACTGTTGTTATTATTATTATTATTATTATTATGATTGATATTATTTCTATTTTTATCATAATTGTTATTATTATTGTTATTATTATTATTGTTTAGATGTGATATTTTTTGGTTTTATTTATTTGTTTGTTTCTGATTTACTCTCCTAAAGATGCATCAGTGTTGTCACTGTGTTCCACTTCCTATTCTCAAGCTTTATTTTTCGAAATGTTCATAGCCGCTAAATCCAGTTGATCAAAAGCAAGGAACGGAATCGGCTTCTCACACGCATTGATATAATTTCTGTTTCTTGTATTTTGTATCGGCTGATTTCACGTGCTTAAAGTACCTGAAATTCAGGAATTGTTTAGGTAGATGGCAAAAAGGTGATCAGTTTTTTGTTTTTTTTTTCTGAGCGACAATTTCATCATTTTCTTATTTTTTCTGTCTTTGAAGTGTGGCCCTCTCTTCCCATCTCCCCCTTTCCCCTTTTCTTTATCACTCCCCTCTTCCTCTCATTTTCCTCCCCCCGCATCTTCTCACTTTTCTTACCTCCTTCTTTCCTTCCCCGTTAGGTCACAGCAGTTTTTTCTTGAATAGCGGACCCGCCGACATCTATTTCCAAGAAAAAATTTAAAAATGAAAATTTCGATCAAGCACCCCCCCCCCCCCGCTGATATTATAAGGTCCGCGAAAGAAATGGCAAAAATGATAATAACAATAAATACATAAATATGTGTCTATGATTTTTGTGTATGGTATCGTTTCTTCTGTCCCCAAAACAAAAATAAAATATATTTGGCGGAAATACCTTACTCTCATGCATGTCATGTCTATTGTCTATCGTGAATATTTTAATTTTGATTTTCAAAATGAATTCGGGTTGAAGAAATTCTTTGTCTGTTTTCATTCAACTCCTCGAAGACTTCTAGTAAGACAGAATTGTACTTCCTCCATTTGGGGCTGGAACGGATACATTCCTTTACTTCTGAAGGTAGGAGGTACACGTCTTATTTTGGTGGTTTTGGTTTTATCTTTGTCTTACTTTTATTTTGTATTTTCCCCCTCCCACCGACATTTCATTATCACCAACTTGCTCACTATTCAAGAAAAAAAGTGCTGTGGCCTCACCTCCCCATCTTCCGCCATTCCGATAATTCCGTTTTCCTTTCCTCCTTTCTCCCACTTCCTCGTTCCTATACTCGTTCTCCCTCCTAGTCTTATCTCTTTCTTTCCTCTTCCCTTTGCTGCTTTTGCTCCTTCTCTCTCTTTTCCTTCTCACGTCTCTTCCCTTTTTCTTCTTCCTCCTTTTTCCTCCCGTGTTTCCACCTTTTCCTCTTTTTTCCCTCATACTTCTGTTGGCCTTCCTCAGTTCAGCTCCCCCCTGCCCTCTTCTTCCTTCCTCTTCCCTTTCACTCCCCTTTTCCGTCAGAGTAAAACAAAAAGCAAGCAAACACGCACACTAAAGAAAGTTGCGCAAGGTTTAATTTGAGATAACTCAAAAGCACGAAGACAGAGGGCGTTAAAACCTCTGAGGATTTTCTTTCAATTTCCACATTTCTTATTTATCAAGTTAATTTTTGTTAATTTGATTTCCGTCAAGAATGCTTCTTTGTTTATCATCGGGATGTTAGGAAAAGTTATATGGACGGGATATTTTTCATACCATTCTCTTTAATAGATAGGATAGACGTGTTGAGTGTGTTTGTGTGTGTATGTGTGTGTGTGTGTGTTTGTCTGTGTCTGTGTGTGTGCAAACCATAGCGAGTTTGGACTCTAGACGTCATTATCATTGATGAATTTATTAGCATAATACAAAAAGTGTTTATTAACAAGATCAAATTTGATGCATATCTCAACAGCTGGATAGTAAAAACAAATACATTAAATAGAAATGCAAACTAAAAAAGAAAATAAGAAAAGAATAGACAGGACGATAAACTTTCAAGAAATTCAGGAAACCATTGCAGCACGTTAACAACTACAAACAACTACAGAAATATATGAACAACACAAACATTTAAAAAAGTACAGTCCAGCGTGGACAAAGTTGACTGGCAAAATAAGCAAACAAACAAACACAAATGCACAACCAATCGCACATGCAAACACCAGCGCTGATGACTGTGACTGAT
>NW_020871347.1:25000-28005 GCF_003789085.1 Penaeus vannamei | reverse complement strand
TAATGTTCAAGGTATGTTCAAGGCACTGCTCTTAGAACGGAAGTAACGTTAGAGAAAATAAGTAGAGTTCAAGGTATGTTCAAAGACAGGGCCCATGAACGGAAATAACGGTACAGAAACCAAGTAATGTTCAAGGCCGGTTCAAAATTAAGTAGAGTTCAAGGTATGTTCAAAGACACAGCTCCTAGAACGGAAATAACGGTACAGAAAATAAGTATTGTTCAAGGCCAGTTCAGGGTATGTTCAAAGGCGCAGCACTTAGAACGGAAATAACGTTACAGAAACTAAGTAGAGTTCAAGGTATGTTCAAGACACAATTAGACCGAAAATAACTACAGAAAATAAGTAA
Organism: Penaeus vannamei; assembly: GCF_003789085.1. Classification (NCBI taxonomy): domain Eukaryota; kingdom Metazoa; phylum Arthropoda; class Malacostraca; order Decapoda; family Penaeidae; genus Penaeus; species Penaeus vannamei. The sequence goes on along the minus strand of NW_020871347.1, from coordinate 27,656 downwards.
TGTTCAAGACAAATCTTAGACCGAAAATAACGGTACAGAAACTAAGTAGAGTTCAAGGTATGTTCAAGGCACAACTCTTTGGCCGAAAATAACGTTATAGAAAATGTTCACACAGCTCTTAGAACGAAAATCAAGGTGTTACAGAAAATAAGTAATGTTCAAGGCGAGTTCAATGCACAGCTTTTAGCACAGAAATAACATTGTTGATTCATTTCCGTGCTGACATGTGCACTGTCAGCCTGTCATGCAGATTCGTAATTTTTATGATGCAAGTTTTCCTTATACTTATAAATATATCTCAAGGAAGACTGACCATCTTATCTTTTTTTTCGTTGATGATAACAGATAACAGGAGCCTTATCTTTTCAATTCACCGGTGGTAACTGGTTATATCTGGTTACCACATTCTTTTATTTCTTTCAGTGCCACAAAAAAGTGACATAATTTTCTTTTTTTGTAAATGCGTGTGAGTGGTGTGTGTGTGTGTGTGTGTGTGTGTGTGTGTGTGTGTGTGTGTGGTGTGTGTGTGTGGTGTGTGTGTGTGTGTGTGTGTGTGTGTGTGTGTGTGTGTGTGTGTGTGTGTTGTGTGTGTGTGTGTGGTGTGCGCGTGTGCGTGTGCGTGTGCGTGTGCGTGTGCGTGTGCGTGTGCGTTGCGTGTGCGTGTGTGCACGTATATACGTATATGTATGTAATATATATAATAATATATATATATATATATATAATATATATATATATATTTATGTATATATTGTTACATTATTAATATATACATACATATATATATATATATATATATATATATATATATATATATGTATATTATATATATATATATTATATATATATATATGTATATTTATGTATATCTGTGTATATGTATATAATATATATATTGTATATATCTGTATATATGTATGCATATATGTATAAATATGTATGTACATATATATATATATATATATATATATATATATATATATATATTATATATATATATATATTATATATATATATATATATATATATGAGAGAGAGAGAGAGAGAGAGAGAGAGAGAGAGAGAGAGGGAGAGAGAGAGAGAGAGAGAGAGAGAGAGAGAGAGAGAGAGAGAGAGAGAGAGAGAGAGAGAAATATATATGTATATAGATGTATAATATTTATATGTATATATATATAGAGAGATGTATATATGTATATATAGAGAGATGTATATATGTATATATAGAGAGATGTATATATGTATATATAGAGAGATGTATATATGTATATATTAATATATATATAGTATATTATAGAGTTATAATCTAAATGTACTTATTGTTATATGTATATATAAGTGATATATATGTATTATATATAATAGAGATGTTATATATGATATATATTAGAGATGTTATATATGTATATATATAGAGATGTTATTAGTTATATATATATAGATGTATATATGTATCTTAATATATATATAATGTATATATGGAATATGTTTATATATATTTGCTATATATTTATGTATGTATATATATTTATTATTATATAGAGTATATATGTATGTATGATATATTGTATATTATACATGCATATATGTATGTTATATATATTAATATATATGTATATATGTAATATATATATATTAGTATAATATATATATATATATGTTATTATATATATATAAATATGTATATATATATATATATATATATATTATTATATATTCTATTAATATATATCATACCTACATCATATATACACACACATCTATAGTTACATTTATATATATATAATTATATATACTTATAGTATATATATATATATATATAATATATAATATATAATATATATATATATATATATAATATTATATGTATTGATGTAACTATATATACTATATATTATATATATATATTTATATATACATATACATACATTATACATATATACACACACATCTTAGTACATTTATATATATATATGTTTATTATATATATATACATATATATACATGGCATATTATGTATGTATATATATGTACCTATATATACCCTATCATTACTAGTATATATAGTATATTATATATTCATACCTCGTATAAATGTATATATATATGCATTACATATATATTACAGTATACTCACTATATTATATACACAGCACCATATAGATCAAATTACTATATATATATATATATATATATATATATAGTTATAGTATATATATTAATATTGTAACTATATATGTGTGTATGTTATATATGTATATATGTATGCATATATATATATAATATAATATTATATATACACACATCATATATATGCGTATATATCATGTATTTATTATATGCTTTATATATGTATATAATATATACTTATATACCATATATAACATATATATACATATATATATATACCTTATACATATATTCATACACATATATGTATATATAACATATATATATATATATTATATAATATATGTATATATATTATGTATAATATATATGTGTATATATATATATATATAATATATATACTATATATGTTATATATATTATATATACATACTGTATATATATACTATACATATGTATATATATATGATAAATATATGTATATATATATATGTATATATGTTATATACATATGTATATATATATA
>NW_020871347.1:0-12500 GCF_003789085.1 Penaeus vannamei | reverse complement strand
GTGAGAGAGAGAGTAGAGGAAGGAGAGAAGAGCGCAGGACAGAGGAGGAGGGAGAAGGAGAAGAGAGAAAAAAAATAGAAAGGTAGAGAGGGAAAGAAGGAGAAGCAGAGAGAGAGGAGTAGAATAAAGTACAGAGAGAAGGGAGAGAGAAGAGAGTGTAGATGTTTGTAGGTGTGTGTGTTGTGTGTAGTGTGTGTTGTAAGGTAGGACGAAGAACAAGAAGGTTGGTGAGAACATGTTGTGTGTGTTGCAATGTGTGTGTGTGTGATCGTGTGTGTTTTGCGTGGGGTGGTGTGTTGTGTGTTGTGTGTGTGTTTAGCGTTAAGTTTGTGCTGTATAATGTGTGCTGGGTTGCCATTCTGTTGGCTCTCTGTGCGCGGAAATGATGAGTGTGAGTTTGTGTTGTGTTTTTGTGTTGTGTTGGTGTGTGTGTGTGTGGTTGTGTGTGGTGTGAGTGTGTGTGTGTGTGTGGGTGTGTGTGTGTATTGTGTGTGCGTGTGTATGTGCGGTGTAGCGTGCGTGCGTATGTTGTAAGTATTACGTGTATGTGTGTGTATTTATTCCATATATCCCATCTGAATACGCTTTAGTCACGGTTTATAATCGTCGAATATAACGATTTAGCCTGAACCATCACAATAACGACGTTTACCATTGAAAAAAAAACAACTGCACCACACAAACACCTTTCTTCACAAACTCCAGGAAGGGCCCAGTCATGCTTGCGGATATGACGGGGACACCGTTCAACGGGGACTGACCTCCAACAAAGACTTCCTGGTTGGACTTTGGGGAAGGAACCGGAAGGCCCTTTCTGTCTCGCCACTAGAAGTCAGGTACGACAGCTGCGGGAAAAATTAGATTGATTAAACTGTGGAACTGACTGTAAGGTGTGATAACTGTGGAACTAGAATGTGGGGTGTGATAAACTATGGAACTAGAATGTAGGATATGATGAACTATGGAACTAGGCTATAGGCCGTGATAAACTATGGAATTAGAATGTAGGGTGTGACGAACTATGGAACTAGAATGGGAAATATTAGATTGATAAAACTATGGAACTAGAACTGTAGGGGTGTGGAAAAGTAATGGAATTGAACGTAGGGTGTAATGAAAACTTATTTGGACTAGAAATGTATTATGTTGATCCTTATTGACTACCTAGGCAGCAATGTCAAACCACGAGGTCCGATGCCCAGCACTGACCCTAGACAGTGCAAGGGTAAAAAAAAAAAAAAAAAGTGGGGGGGGGGTTTTTTGGGGGCAGGGGGGGGGGGGGGGGGGCGGGGGGGGAGGGTGAATTGTTCCTGAACCTTAGTTTTCAATTCCGCTGAGCCAAGGCCCAGCAGTTTTTATAATAGATTGCCAATTAGTTCTTCTTCTTCCTTGGTTGCCTTGCTACTTCTACGCCAAACCGAGCCAGATATATTAGATAAATGATTGATTGAATTTGATTGCCCACGGAATGAACCTCATCCTGTGTTCTAAGTTCAGTCTTGTCATGATAGCACATGTCTCGCACAGAGACGTGTAGACAACACTGAAATATTTAAGACTGGGAGAGATGTTAATATATATTTATATATATATATATATTATATATATATATATATATACTATATTATGTATTACAATATGTATATATTACTCATATACAAGTAATATACATATGTAAATATAATTGGCATATATATATATATATATTAAATATATATGTGTGTTGTGTGTGTTGTGTGTGTGTGTGTTATATTGGTCAGTACGTGGCCGATTTCCCTGAGCAAACTTAGAAGTCAAACGCCTGCCTTCTGGCTACATTCACGGAAGGCCTTCGCAAACCTCCATGTATTAACCAATTTTGCTTTTGACTGCTTCTGAAAGGATCCACGAGGCCTCACTTGCCCTCCTCCCTTCTCCCCAGGTACCCCCGGAGGCGACTGCACCTCGGACATCTGGCTGCCCGCTGGTTCCTCCGAGTGCCCTCATCGCGCATCTGGCAAGTGCGCAGAAGCCAAAATGCCCGCGAAGATTTAACTTCCCAGCTTCTCGTCCCGCCCGGATTTTAATATGAATACTGCACAATGTGTAGTCTGGTATATGTAAACAACTGGTGCTGTGGTTATGGTTTTGGGTGTGCTTTATAATATATATCCTGTAAATGCTTTGATTCTTATTTAACCGATTTCCCTCCCTTGTGCATCTCTACATTTCCACATAACTGGAGTATATCTGTATTTACAAACCACACACACACACAACACACACGGAATTCGTCATAGGAGACAGTTCCGGCTAATACCAAGGAACTGATTGGGAAATGGAATTATCTAATTAAAGTGAAGCATAAAAGAGGAAAAATTCAAATGGTTAAGTGCAAGAAAAATAATAGGAACAAAGAAAGGGAAGGACAAGAAAACCACACGAATATGCCCAAAGACTTTTTTCGCTTAAGCTTCGTCCACAAGTGGGCATAATAAACTATTCCCTGACGAAGCATTTTAGCTTGAAGTGTCCTTCGCGCCAGTGGCGCACGGCTTCGGGCGTTACATTTCGGACAGTAATTTTTTGTTTATCTTCTTGTGTGGAAATTCCAATGATGAAACAATGCAACAGGAAACTAAGCGAAGGGTGGGCGGCGCACCTATATGAATACAATTCCAATACACATGAATTAGTGCGTAGGCCTTTTTTCGCTCAATGGTCTTCGTGAAGTCCCTGGAATCACTCTACATGCCCTTGACGAAAGCTTCTAGCGAAAAAGTCCTTTGCGCATATTCGTGTCGTTCTTCTTGGTCTTCCCTCTCTTTCGTTCCTCTCTATTTTCTCTGCACTTTAACCTTCATGATCTTTTCAGGCTCTTTTATGGCTTCACTGTATTAAGGTGGATGTCCATTGTGCAGTCAGGTCCTTGGTGAGATTGCGCGGAAGTCTGCCGTATGGAGAATGCTCCGCTGTGTGGCGTCGTGTGTGTCGTGTGTGTTTGTAAAATCAGATATACTTCCAGTTATGTGAAATGTAGAGTAATCGCACAAGGGAGGGAAATCGGATTTAAATAAGAATCAAAAGCATTTACAGGATATATACTTATACAGCACACCCAAACCATACAAGCACATTGTTATATATACCAGACTACACATTGTGGCAGGTACTTTCATCATTACCTCCGGGGGGACCGAGAAGCTGGGAATTAAATCTTCGCGGCAACTTTTGGCTTATGCTTCGGTTCCATCTTGCGTTATGATTGCGCAATCTGTGTTGTAGTCAGTGAAATTCCACACAAGCACACGATAAAACAGAGAAGATGTAACTGAAGAGTCGCAAGGGTGGCAGTCGGTACAGATGTACCGAAGTGGCGAATGTCCGCTGCGACTGGCCAGTTACTCTCACGGCGTAGTGTTATTATGTTGTGAATTAGTGGTTTATAGTAATGAGGTGTTCAGATTGATGTTGTGATTTACTCGGAGTGGATTTCAGTCATGGAATAAGTATGCAGAAGCAGGTCCAAGAGGGATGGCATAAAAGTTTGTTTATATTAACAACCAGAGTTATGACTGAGGATATGTGATGCTCCATTCCAGTGAATGTACCAGAAGACTAAGCGTTTGAACTTTAAGTTTATGCACAGAATATCGCAACGAATACTGACCCAATACACACACAACACACCACACGCCACACACATGATATATCATATATATACTATCTCTATTATGCATCTTATATTTCAAAATCGTAATTTTAAAATAAGTGTATTAGTGGAGAGTGATACATCATACAATAAGTACATTATTATTATTTCACCTATCTATGTACCATATAATATATTAATTTCTAATATTTCTTATAGTAATGTGTGATTTTATCCTATCTCCAATGTCAACTATATATTTTACTCAATATATGTTTTTTGGATCTTAACATGCGACCCGGAAGACATTTGTGCTATTCATGCAGACTGGAACTTAGAACACATGAGGTTATTCCGTGGCAATCAAATTCAATACATCTAATATTTTGTCTGTCTCGGTTTGTTGTAGCGTATTGTAGTGAGCTAGTATCATAGAATAGCACCAAGGAAGAATGAATTAGGCAATCTTATTCTATTATAAAAACTGGCTGGCTATGGCTCATAGGAAAATGACAAGGATCCATGGAACAATTCAACTCCAGTCTGAGGACAGTCTGGCATCGAGACTCGGTTTGACTTGCTGCTAGGTAGTTCATAGAGTCACATAATACAGTTATAGTTTCCATAGTATGTGTCATATACACCTACGGTTATAATATCACACATACCTTTAATCAAACCACTACAGTTAGTTCCATAGTATTTATAAATCTAAATTTCCCATTCTAGTTCCAAAGTTCGTCACACCAATACATTTGATTCCAATAGTTATAGTACTTCAGCTGGGCGTATAGCCTAGTTCCAAGTTCATCATATCCTACATCTAGTTCCATAGTTATCACCCCACATCTTAGTTCCACAGTTTATCACACCTTACAGTCCGTAGTAAGTCACAGTATATATTTGCATTTTCTATATTTTTGCCAACATTGTGTGTTAAGGACTTTGTGGGCACGGTTGGCTTTTAACAGGAAGAAATGGAGAGTTCTGAGCTTTCGTAACCTGTCTATCGAGTGCGAGAAGATAGGCTTCTCTTCGGTATCACTGTCCAAAGTCCATTCACCAGAAAGTCTTTGATTGAGGGTCAAGTCCCCCTATTGAGGTGTCCACGTCCATCTTTCTGGCAGCTGATTACGTGAGTCCTCCTCTCCATGGAAGTACCCTATCGTGAGAAGTGTAGTGATGGTCGAACAGTTGTATTGCTTTTCTAGTATATTTTTACAAAGTAGGGAATAAAACGTATTTCTATCTGTTTAGGTATCAAAAAGAATCTTATGGTACATGAGTTCTAGGCTATAAATCAAGTTATTACGTAACTAGCATATTAATTTATACCTGTGACTAAAGTCGATATCTTACAGATGGGATATATACACAGTCGACAAATTTCAAATAACACAACAGCCTATATACACATACGGCCGCACGCACACGCGTATTCTTATAGCATCGTACGGGTGTCACATACATCATTCATGCTACACACAACTTTGGTAGGAACAATACGACATTCTACAACAACAGCACACTCACCACAACACACCACCACAACACAACACGAACAACAACACACACATTTGAAGCTGATCATACGCACTAATGCAATAGCGGTGTCTGGCCGTTGCTCGCGTGCTGAGCATATTAGCGCCGTTGATGACGTAGTATGGTGAGCACCAGGAAGTATGGGAGATACCTTACTGGCCATGCATCAGCATAGGATAAGCTGGACTGTACAAGCTAATAGACATGCTCTTAGCACCAAGACATATCACCATCCAAAACCTTCAAGATCTGGGCTTTTGTTAATTCTCCCGATCGTAATTTCATGGATTACTATGTGCAAAACGCGGCTGTGAAAGATGCCAACGGCTTTGCCTGCAACGCCAAAGCGAGCTCTTGCCAAGATAATAAGAGGTGTTGGAAGGTCTTTCTAAGGGACACTACAACGCAAGGTTCCAGTTTCCAAAAGTTCCAAAGAACGCTTGAGACTGGTAGAAGCGGAGGGCGGCTGCTCGGAGTAAACTGGTATCTCTCAGCCAAAATCTAGTTGATTTTTACATAAGATTTTTTTTTTATTTGGCCGAGATATTGTGTTTTTCTTCCCTTTTATGCAAACTCAAAATCACCCGAACTTCCTGTAGATGCAGTATATATATATATTATATATATATATAGTACATATATTATATATATAATATATATATATATATATGTGTGTGTGTGTGTGTGTGTGTGTGTGTGTGCGTGTGGTGTGTGGTGTGTGTGTGTGTGTGTCTATACACACACATTTACTCCATTCCGCAGTGTCAGGCAACCTAGTTAGACCAACAGGTATGGGGCCTATTAAGGATAAAATAAGATTTCAGACCGCAGTTCTACAACATTGTCAGTTTCCTAGACAGCATTGTTTTATGACTACTGTTTCCCTTGAAAAATCCAGCTAACATCCATTGATAAGGGAAAATATAGGTGTTAAAATATACTCAGTAATGGTCATCGTTTACTATGTATATTATTTACACTATCTGAGTAACTCCAAGTAAAAGCATAACCAAAGAACAAATGAGGTAACAAAAACACGAGTGTCAAGCAACAAAGTCATGACGTGGAGAAAAGGTTTCACAACTTCCTGTATATTGTAACAAGCCAGTTCTTAAGAGTCATCCAGTGAGGCGCATAACTACCCTAATAGTCTACTTTCAGGGTATTTTATTTATTTATTTTACCAAATACACCCTAGAACGAATTTGTAGAATCCTTTGCCGGGAAAGTAACTGAGAGGCAATGACGACAAGAAACGTTTCATATATATATATATATATATATATATATATATATATATATATATATATATATATATATATATATATATATATATATATATAATTTGTATTTCGCTGTAATAACAATAAGAATAGTAATAATAATAAAAATAAAAAGTTATAATAATAATAGTACTAATGCTAATTACATGATAATGATAGTACTAATGGTAATTACATAATAATGATAGTAATAATGCTAATTACATAATGATAGTAGTAATGCTAATTAGATAATAATGATAGTAGTAATGATAATGACAATAATAATGATAGTAGTAATGATAATGACAATAATAATGTAGTAATAATAAAACAAAAAAATTATGAAAATGACAATTATAATGACAATAACAATGAGCGTAAAAATGACAAGCTAAAAAAGGCATTCCCTGTCCTTATCTGACATTACTCGAAAGTTTCCGATGTGGAATTCCAAGCGCAAGCCACGCCCACCTTTCAACACCTTTATAAGTGCTGAAAGTGCACATGACGAAGATTGAATCAAAACTTCAGCGTTCTACTTTTTGCAATCCACTATTTTTTTTTCTCTTTCCAAAGTTAGTCTTCCCGTCGAGAGAAGAAAAGACAGAAAAAAAAGAAAAAACATTGACTGATTCGGTTTCGTCACTCGTAATTTACGGTCTTAGCGGAAACTAAAAAACAACAAAACAAACTCTGGCCTTAACAAAAACAAACAAACTCTGGCCTTAACAAACAACAAACAACAAACAAACTCTGGCCTTAACAAACAACAAACAAACCCTTAACAAACAACAAACAACAAACAAACTCTGGCCTTAACAAACAACAAACAAACTCTGGCCTTAACAAACAACAAACAAACTCTGGCCTTAACAAACAACAAACAAACTCAAAACAAACAACAAACAAACTCTGGCCTTAAACAAACAACAACAACAAAGCCTTAACAAACAACGAACAAAACTCTGGCCTTAACAAACAACAAACAAACTCTGGCCTTAACAAACAACAAACAACAAACAAACTCTGGCCTTAACAAACAAACAAACAACAAAACAAACTCTGGCCTTAACAAACAACAAACAAACTGGCCTTAACAAACAACAAACAAACTCTGGCCTTAACAAACAACAAAACAAACTCTGGCCTTAACAAACAACAAACAACTCTGGCCTTAACAAACAACAAACAAAACTCTGGCCTTAACAAACCAACAAACAAACTCTGGCCTAACAAACAACAAACAAACTCTGGCCTTAACAAACAACAAACAACAAACAAACTCTGGCCTTAACAAAAACAACAAACAAACTCTGGCCTTAACAAACAACAAACAAACTCTGGCCTTAACAAACAACAAACAAACTGGCCAACAAACAACAAACAAACTCTGGCCTTAACAAACAACAAACAAACTCTGGCCTTAAACAAACAACAAACAAACTCTGGCCTTAAACAAACAACAAACAAACTCTGGCCTTAACAAACAACAAACAAAACTCTGGCCTAACAAACAACAACACAACAACTCTCTTAACAAACTTAACAAACAACAAACAAACTCTGGCCTCTGCCTTAACAAACAACAAACAAACTGGCCTTAACAAACAACAAACAAACTCTGGCCTTAACAAACAACAAACAACAAACAAACTCTGGCCTTAACAAACAACAAACTCTGGCCTTAACAAACAACAAACAAAACTCTGCCTTAACAAAACAACAAACAAACTCTGGCCTTAAACAACAAACCAACAAACAAAACTCTGGCCTTTAACAAACAAAAACAAACTCTGGCCTTAACAAACAACAACCAAAACTCTGCCTTAACAAACAAACAAACAAACTCTGGCCTTAAACAAACAAACAAAACAAAAGCCTTAACAAACAACAAACAAACTCTGGCCTTAACAAAAACAAAACAACAAAACAAAAACCTCTGGCCAAACAACAAACAAACAAAACAAACAAAAACAAACCCTGGCCTTAACAAACAACAAACAAACTCTGGCCTTAACAAACAACAAACAAACTCTGGCCTTAACAAACAACAAACAAACTCTGGCCTTAACAAACAACAAACAAACTCTGGCCTTAACAACAACAACAAACTCTGGCCTTAACAAACAACAAAAACTCTGGCCTTAACAAACAACAAACAAACTCTGGCCTTAAAAACAACAAACAAACTCTGCGCCTTTAAACAAACCAACAAACAAACTTAGGCCTTAAACACAAACTGGCCAAACAACAAACCAAACCTCTGGCCTTAACAAACAACAAACAAACCTCTGGCCTTAACAAACCACAAACACACAAATACAAAACTTCTGGCCTTTACAAACAAACAAACAAAAACTCTTGGCCTTTACAAACAAACAAAACAACAACAACACAAACTCTGGCCTTAACAAAAACAAACAAACAAACTCTGGCCTCCTTAACAAAAACAACAACAAACTCTGGCACAAACAACAAACAAACAAACTCTGGCCTTTAAACAAACAACACACACACCCACTCTGGGCCTTAACAAAGACAACACACAAACAACAAACAAACTCTAGCCTAACAAAAACAGACGAAAACACACCTTAGGCCCTTTGAACAAACAGACAAACAACCAAACAAAACTCTGGCGCTTAACATAACAACAAACAAAAACTCATGGCCTAACAACAGACAAACAACAAAAACAAAGCTCTGGCCTTAAACAAAACAAACAAACAAACAAAGACAAAACTCTAGCCTTAACCACACAACAACAAACCAAACTCGGCCATTACGAAACAAACAAGCAAACAACAAACCAAACTCTGGCCCTAACCCAAACAACAAAACCCAAATCTGGCCTTAACAAACAACAAACAACAAAAACAAACTCTAGGCCCCTTTAACAAACAAAAACAAACTTGGCCTTAACAACAACAACAAACTCTGGCCTTAACAAACAACAAACAACTCCTGCCTTACACAACAACAAACACAACAACATACAAACTCTCGGCCTTAACAAAAACAACAAATCCAACCCTATTTAAACAACAAACTTCTGGCCTTAACAAAACAACAAACCAAACTCTGGCCTTTAACTTCAAACAAAACAAACAAACTCTGGCCTAACAACAACAAACAAGAACAAACTCTGGCCTTAACCAAACAACAAACAAACTCTGGACCTTTAACAAACACAAACAAACCTGTGGCCTTTACAAACAACAAAACAACTCTGGAAACAACACTTTTTCTTAACAAACAAAACACAAACTTCTGGCCTTTAACACAAACCAACCAAACACAAACTCTGGCCTTTACAAACAAACAAAACTTAAACAAACAACAAACAAACTCTGGCCTTAACAAACAAACAAACAAACTCTGGCCTTAACAAACAACAAACAAACTCTAGCCTTAACAAAACAACAAACAAAACTTAACAAACAAACAAACAAACACCTCTGGACCAAAACAACAAAACAACACTCTCGCCCTTAACAAACAACAAACAAACTCTGGCCTTACAAACAAAACACAAAACAAACTCTGGCAACTTAACAAACAACGAAAACCAAACTCGCCTTAACAAACAACAAACAAACTCTGGCCTTAAACAAACAACAAACAAACTCTGGCTTAACACAACTAACAAACTCTGAACTCTGGCCTTAACAAACAACAACACAAACTCTGGCCTTAACAAACAACGAACAAACTCTGGCCTTAACAAACAAACAAACAAAAAAACAAACAACAAACAAACTCTGGCCTTAACAAACAAAACAAACTTAAACTCTGGCCTTAACAAACAACAAACAAACTCTGGCTCTTAACAAACAACAAACAAACTCTATAACAAACCAAACAACTAAACTCTGGCCTTAACAAACTCTGGCCTAACAAACAACAAACAAACTCTGGCCTTAACAAACAACAAACAAACTCTGGCCTTTAACAAACAACAACAAACTCTGGCCTTAACAAACAACAAACAAAACTCTGGCCTTAACAAACAACAAACAAACTCTGGCCCCTTAACAAACAACAAACAAACTCTGGCCTTAACAAACAACAAACAAACTCTGGCAAACTCTGGCCAACAAACAACAAACAAACTCTGGCCTTAACAAACAAACAAACTCTGGCCTTAACAAACAAACGAACAAACTCTTAACAAACAACAAACAAAACTCTGGCCTTAAACAAACAACAAACAAACTCTGGCCTTAACAAACAACAAACAAACTCTGGCCACAAACAAACAACACGAAAACTCTGGCCTAACAAACAACAAACAAACTCTGGCCTTAAACAAACAACAAACAAACTCTTAACAAACAACAAACAAACTCTGGCCTTAACAAAAACAAACAAACCTTGGCCTTAACAAACAACAAAACAAACAAACAAACTCTGGCCTTAACAACAACAAACTCTGGCCTTAACAAACAACAAACAAACTCTGGCCTTAACAAACAACAACAAACTCTGGCCTTAACAAACAACAAACAAACTCGGCCTTAAAAACAAACAAGAACAAACTCTCTTAACAAACAACAAACAAACTCTGGCCTTAAACAAACAACAAACAAACTCTGAACAAACAAACAAACTCTGGCCAACAAACAAACAAACAAAACTCTGGCCACAAACACAAACAAACTCTGGCCTTAACAAACACAAAAACAAACTCTGGCCTTAACAAACAACAAACAAACTCTGGCCTTAACAAACAACAAAAAACTCTTAACAAACAACAAACAAACTCTGGCCTTAACAAACAACAAACAAACAACAAACAAACAAAAACAAACTCTGGCCTTAACAAACAACAAACAAACTCTGGCTTAACAAAAAAACAACAAACAAACTCTGGCCTTAACAAAACAACAAACAAAACTCTGGCCTTAACAAACAAACAAACAAACTCTGGCCTTAACAAACAACAAAACAAACTCTAACAAACAACAAACAAACTCTGGCCTTAACAAACAACAAACAAACTCTGGCCTTAACAAACAAAACAAAAACTCTGGCCTAACAAACAACAAAACAAACTCTGGCCTTAACAAACAACAAACAAACTCTGGCCTTAACAAACAACAAACAACTCTGGCCTTAACAAACAAACAAACAAACTCTGGCCTTAACAAACAACGAACAAACTCTTGGCCTTAACAAACAACAAACAAACTCTGGGTAACAAACAACAAACAAACTCTGGCCTTAACAAACAACAAACAAACTCTGGCCTTAACAAACAACAAACAACTCTGGCCTTAACAAAACAACGAACAAACTCTGGCCTTAACAAACAAAACAAAACTCTGGCCTTAACAAACAACAAACAAACTCTGGCCTTAACAAACAAACGAACAAACTCTGGCCTTAACAAACAACAAAACTCTGGCCTTAACAAACAAACAAACAAACTCTGGCCTTAACAAACAACAAACAAAACTCTGGCCTAACAAAAACAAACAAACTCTGGCCTTAACAAACAACAAACAAACTCTGGCCTTAACAAACAACAAACAAACTCTGGCCTTAACAAACAACAAACAAACTCTGGCCTTAAACAAACAACAAACAAACTCTGGCCTTAACAAACAACAAACAAACTCTGGCCTTAACAAAAACAACCAAACCAAACTCTGGCCTTAACAAACTCTGGCCAACACAACAAAACTCTGGCCTTAACAAACAACAAACAACAAACAAACTCTGGCCTTAACAAACAACAAACAAACTCTGGGCCTTAACAAACAAACAAACAAACTCTGGCCTTAACAAACAACAAACAAACTCTGGCCTTAACAAACAAACAACAAACTCTGGCCTTAACAAACAACAAACAAACTCTGGCCTTACAACACAAACCTACTAGAAGAGGCCTATAACAAACAACAAACAAACTACTGGGCCTTAACAAAAACAAAACAACACCACACTCTACTGGCCTTACACACACAAACTCTGGGCCTTACAACAACAAACCAGAGCCTCTGCGTACACAAACCAAGCCAAACAACAACTCTGGTCGTAAACAAACAAAACAAACCTGC
>NW_020871346.1:270130-280130 GCF_003789085.1 Penaeus vannamei | reverse complement strand
AGAACCCAAACTTTTAAAATCAGAAATGGGTTGTGCAGAGTACAGATAAGCTCACCATTATTTATCAGAATCTATGGTTCACACTCTAGCAGTAGTAGATAATTCTCCACAATGTGTATTATGGTTCCTGGCAATTGATGCTCAAATTAGGAGCTAGTGCTAGATAAGCTTTCCCTACATATGAGGTGGAGGTTTGTTGGCCAGAGGCTTTGACTGTCAATACTAATTACTAATGAGACCCAGACCGTAGAGTTTGGTCTGCATGTGGAACGCATTCCCACGCAAAAATTATTTCGTCAAATTCTGTCCGTGCAAAAGTAGTTCACGGGTTACTCTCTGCACACGCTTAGTTCTTTTTTAAATCATCTTACGTGCATAAAATTCTTTGACCTTTCCGCGCACTTGTTTCATCATCCATCCGCATATCCGTCCATGCAAATGTAGACAAATGATGTTTTCTGTGCATGGAATAATGTAATATTCTCTGTGCAAGAAAAATACTCTACAGTCTGAAAGGAGACCATTTATCTAACTTGAATTCAGAAAAATGTAATATATCTCCTATACGTAAATAGAACAGGAAGTCAATAATTTGAAGAATTATGTTTACTTCATTTTGCTTACTGCTATTGTAGGGTGATTGTAGTAGTTTTGCTAATATTTTCTGTAATAAGTTGTATACACAGTTTGTGAAAACATAAACAGGACATGATGTTAATTGGACAATGAAATGAAGTTGCTTAATTTAGAAATTGAAATGAAAGTTGAAATGAAAGCCATTGCAATTTACCGTTAAAAGAGAAACCTGTCCAAACTTATGTTAGCCTTTGTCAGATGCTAAAGGATGCAGGCCACAGAAGTTATTTGGTGTATCCATTTTTTATGATAAAATATACATATTTTTTTTCAATTAGGAACTTTTATGTCATAGAAAAAAAAAATATTTAAGATTTCAACTCCTTTATTTCTTTGCACTATCTACTGTCTATATTATATAAGTATTCAAAAATTTGCTTGTGAATTTATACAAATAGCAATTAGGTAATTTAGCAGTATCAAGTTTATTCATACTGACTATGTCTGTATAGATTTCTGCTTACTAACCATGTACATGTGGGCTGAATTGCTTGAGTACTGATCCAGTGCTTGGGAATGTCAAGCCTCTGAGAAGCAAATTAGGACCCAATTATCCCTTTGCGCTCAAGGCAAGATGGTATCCTATAGAACCCATAAGTTGAGGCTGTATATCATTTGTTTTTTACCCTCATTGATGTTTTTTTTATTATTATTATAACAATGTATGTAAATATGGGGAATATGTGGACTCTTATATCTAATGTTTATTCTATACAATATCTCTTTTTTTCTCAAGAATTTGTAATATCTGTTCTTTTCTGGCAGATCATGGAACTCTTATGATGATATTCTGCATATACTGAAGAAGATTATATTAAAGAATAACTTGAAAGTCAACTAAAACTAAGAGTAAGTGACCATGAATTAATCTGTATTTATCTGCCTTGTTTCCACCAACATCTCTGTCAAGTATATATATTTATGATTTGTGTATGAATTATACCTGTGTATGTATTTTAAACTTGCCTTTCATTATTTTTCAGTTGTGTGTTAACCACCTTTGTACAAGATGTTGGAATATGAGAACCAAATGCTGTTAGACCTCCTGCATGAGGACGGCCTCCTTGTAGCAGCTAAGTGAGTCACCACTCAGAACATCTAATTACATGATAGATGGAAGAATGCACTACCACATTTATATCATGAATATATTAACCTCTCTGATCGGGATTTGATCCCGCGCGGGATCGAATCCCGATCGGAGAGGTTGATATATTCATATCTAATTACATATTTTAGATTTTGCAATTTTTCTTGCTGCTCTTGTCAACATATCTAATATTCTAAGAAAGAAATTTTTTTTTTTTGCAGAGGATTGGGCTTAGAACGGATTTTGACAAGTCTAATCATCACATACAATGATCCCGGTAACCTAGTGCTAGTGATTGGCACTACCTCAAGGGAGGAGGAGTATGTATTATCCCAGCTAGAGGCCAAGGTGTTACTCCAATCCCTAGATGCGTTACGGCAGAATGCTCAGTTAATGAAAGGTTCGTTTGCTGTTATTTGTAAGATAATAATTGTATTATAGGCTTGCTGTTGTTGGTCTAAAAGATAGATGATGTAGGTTAGTTGCTATTTTGCTTTTCATGTGTATTTTGAAAATTTAACCTTCATTAGTGTTGATGAAGCTGATCTTTTTGTATTTATTCTATTTGATCTTTTAAATAATTTATTAAATTATATCTTCTGTTGTGCTAAACTTGTGCTTTATTTCCCTCTCTCATATTCTAGTAAAATGTTCTTTAAGTCAGCTTCTTTTTTTTTAAACAGATCCCAAATATATGCAAATGGTGGAGTGCTGTTTGTGACGTCTCGCATTTTAGTCATGGACATCTTGATGGAACGAGTGCCAGCTGATTTGATAACAGGTACTAGATATTTTTTCTGTCTCTTATTTAACTGTATATTTCAGAAATTCTGTAAGACTTATGTAAGGTAAGCATTCAAGAATTTATATAACAAAACGTTTTACAATGATTTTGAAAGTAATGAATTTTATGTTGTTGCATACCTTTTACCTTTTTGTAAATGCTTTGTATTTTGTGAACATTTTCCTCCTTTCAGGTGTGATTGTTTGGAAAGCTCACAAGATTCTAGAATCATGCCAAGAGGCTTTTATCCTGAGGTTATTCCGTATGAAAAACAAAGTGAGTGAACTCTTATTTGTCCTCTTTCTCCTCTTTGCCAAGTTATTTTAATTAATTTTGTTTTTTTCGTGTTAGTATCCATCTCTTCTTCCTGCCATTTTTGTCTCTTTTGCCATTGTTATTACTTCATACCCTTCTCTTCTTTTGCTTTTTTTTTCTAATTCTTCCACCTTTCATTCTTCTTCATTTTTTGCTTCCTCGTTTTCTGTTGCTTCTATTTTTTCTTCTAATTTTTTTCCTTTCATCCTCCTTGTCCTCCTTTATGCATTTATAAAGCAGAATTTGTCATAGACATTATTTTTATATTCCTAAGATAATGAAAGTAGGAACTAAAGGCAGATAAAACTTAAAAATATTAGAGACCACTAGACATTTTAATGACTGAAAAAAATACAAATAAGACAACTAAGCTATACAACACACTTAGTAATACAACTAAACTGGACCAAACACTTAACCAAATACAATTCTCTGTCAACAGACTGGCTTTGTGAAGGGCCTTAGTAGTAGCCCTTTGTCATTCACAGCGGGATTCTGCCACGTGGAGCGCGTTATGCGGAATCTCTTTGTCAAAAAGTTGTACCTGTGGCCGAGGTTTCATATGGATATTAATGCTTGTTTGGAGAAGTGTAAAGTATGTATTTTGAACCTCTGATTTTATTGGTGGAGGTTTGTTATTTTGTGTGATATTTGGATCCTGAAAACCAAATTAGGATATAATGTTTAGGTTTATGAACTTTCCTTACAAGTCATGTCTACATTTAGAAAATGTATTTTGAATATGAACAGCCAGAGGTAATTGAGCTGCACCTGAAGATGACTACCCCAGTTAAGCAAATCCAGATGGCCGTGTTAGACCTGATTACTGAAACTGTTCAGGTTTGTTCATTTATTACTGTTAGTGTTTATATATGTCTAATTATGATGCAATAGATTCAGATTCATTGGCCTACAATCCTAATATCTATTGAATCATTATCATCTAGTTGTCTTTTCCATACTTGCTAGATTACCCGGTCTGGTTTAAAGACTTTTTGGAAAGAAAAGAAAATGGTAGAAATTATTATCTGTTTTTTCAGGAACTCCGTCGCTCCAACAGTACCATTGACACTGAAGAATTCACACCTGAAAATGCAATATCCAAGTCCTTTGAAAAGATTCTGAAAGTCCAGCTGGAACCCATCTGGCACCAGCTGTCATCTCGTACGAAGATGTTAATTGCAGATCTGAAAGTCATGAGAACTGTCCTAATGTATGTTGGACTTTATTTGATCTCTTTATTTGAAAAGATTTATGATGTTTATTGCAGAATGGAAGTTTTCATTTTGATTGCAGTGATTTAAAAAGTTAGGTTGAGAAATAATTTAGTGAATCTGAATGACTTTCATCTTCTCATAGTTATAACAATATTTAAAAATATTTCTAGGTATTTGACCCAGTATGATTGTGTGACCTTCTACAATCTTGTAAACTCTTTGCGGACAACTGAGACAGCTATCCAGAGCTCGGGCTGGATGTTTTTAGGGGCAGCAGAAACACTTTTTGTTAATGCAAAACTGCGAGTGTTTGGAAGTGCTGCAAGCCCAACAAAGAAATCTGTTAGGGAAGATAATGCCAAGAAACTGAAGAGGGAATACATAGGTACATGATTTATGAATACAGTACACGCTGACAAGAATGGAGATAGCTGTGCATAATAACAGTTTCCCAAAATTCAGATTTTATGTATTTTAGTTGAGAAATTGTGGTTTTAATGGTGGACTGAAATTTCATGCTTATTATAAAGAGTTTATTGTTTGCAGACCAAAATTTAGAGGCTAACCCGAAGTGGTTGGCATTGTCAGAGGTTTTGGCTGAAATTCGAGAAGAAGTGCAAGAGGGAAAGAATTTGGAGAAGTGTCTTGTTGTGACTCAAGATGATCGAACATCACAACAGCTAAAAGAGGTAGGTAGATTCTTAGGTAGACTTGCTCTTGCATGATTGTTTAAATAAGTAATGTGAAAATGCTTGTTTCTGTATTGTAGATATCATGTTACTGATATTGTTCCTGCTGATTGCAGATTCATGTGAAATTAAGTCTTTGATTACAATTACACCGGAGTCTGTAAGTCAGTGTATCAATTATTATATTTCATATGCATTATAAGCAACATTTGTATAGACAAGTGATTTTTTAATCTGATTTTTTTTTTTATCCAGTACTTGATAGATGGAGCCCAAGTAGTGCTTCGCCGTATTTTTTACCGAACGATAGGGGCAAAGATGGGTTTACAGCCCCCACCCAACCTCTTTAGGGACAAGGATAAAAATATGCAAAAAGACAAAGGGAAAAAGGGCAAGAAGACGAAGACAACTGAAGAGGCGAAGGAAGAAGTGACACTGACGCAGATCACAAAGAAATATGAATTTGTTGGTCAGGATAAATCTGAATTTACCAATGAGGCAGAAACCAGTGAAGAAATAGAGGAGATACGAAGAAGGTTTCTCTCTCCGCTCATCATGGTGCAGTCTGTACGGGTGAGGAAACTTTCATGATTTATCGAATCCATACATGCCAGAAGGATGTAGTTATTACTGACATTTTATATTTCAATGTGTTAATAAATGTATTTGATTTTCACAAGCTTTACTGGATGTTATGTTTGCAGGATAATAGTGACCCATTCATGATGACACGGCTGCTATAGGAAGTTCAACCAAAGTACATTATAATGTATGATTCAGACTTGACATTCATCCGCCAAGTTGAGGTACTGTGACCTTGTTACAGTTTTTCTAAGTGCTTATAATTTAGAAGATTTGTATGTTTCTTATTATCAATAGGTTATATAAATATGCCAAATAAATAATATTTGCCTTTGATATTTTCTTTTAGCACAGATTTTTTTTATAATGTGGAACTGCTTTCTGTTGTTAGTAATATGCTTTTCCTGTCTTCTCCCTAACCAAAGAATTTAAACAAGAAGTAAAGCATTCTGTGTCTAGCATTTTCTTTAAACCCTTCTCTTCATTTTTGTGATTTCTCACATTCTTTCAGGTGTGGCAAGCTAATCATATAGAGCGGGTAAGAGTGTATTTCTTGTTATACAAGGGGACCACTGAAGAGCAAGTTTATCTCACTAATATCAAAAGAGAAAAGGATGCATTTGAGTACCTGATTAATGAAAAAGCTGTGAGTAAACAGATTGTACTTATTTATTCTCTCTCACTAAATGAAAATCAGAATATCATGCTTTACACATTTTGTTTTCCATTTTGTGAGTTTTTGATTCATAAATGAAACAGCAGCAATTTCATTCACGGACATTGCTTCGCAGACGATGGTCATCCCCGAGTACAATGATGGTAAGAGTGGCGACCATCCAGACTTGAGCCGTGACCCCCGCAAGGCCAATGAGATTGATATATCAGGAAACAGCAACACAAGGAAAGGAGGGCAAGCAGGAGAGGAGGCAAAAGTTCCACAGAGAATAATTGTTGATATGCGGGAGTTTTCGGAGTGAACTTCCTGCTCTAATCCATAAGAGGGGCATTGATATTGATCCGGTTACAATAGAGGTATGTGTTCATTTTTTAAATTTAATATTTTTTTTCCAATAGACTGTTGCTGGATATTCTGTAGAGCTATACTTTATGAAAACATAATTAGATTTGACCAAAGTATAAATCTATAGCAAATTGTTATATACATTTCACAGCAAGACAACCTGAGTAGAGGACTAATCTGACATTCAATCAGATTTGCAGAAAAACCTTGCCTGTTTGCTGATTTTCTATTTGGGAATATAGCATATGAAGTAGTATATTAAATAAGAGAACTCTATTCCCTAATCTTTTTTTCTAGGTTGGTGATTACATCCTGACTCCAGATGTGTGTGTAGAGCGGAAAAGTCTAAGTGACTTGATTGGATCCTTGAATTCTGGCCGACTGTATAATCAAGCACAGGCAATGACAAGATATTACAAGAAACCCATCTTGCTCATTGAATTTGATCAAATAAATCATTTTCATCTCCAGGTGGGTTTGTTTGGAAGCAAAATATATGAATAATAATTAAGCTTACTAGAAGAATAGTAGAGAGTTAATGAACATTTCTGTAGTGCACTACATTACAAATTCTCCTTTCATGTTGCATAAAAATATCTGTGTTGTTATTGTATTTTTTTTCCAGTTATAATATACTTTATGCAGTGTAAGGCAGGATGTATATGAACATGAATTTAAATATTTTTTATTTTTTAGTTCAGAAAATGATAATCATAGTGTAGGACCAGTGCAGAATTTGTGCCTCTTGGTAATAATGCTCTTCTTTTGTACTTGTTAACAGGGTCGATTCTTTTGTCAAGTGATGCATCTTCATCAGCTAAGGATGTTGCTGCAAAACTGCAACTGCTGACTTTGCACTTCCCTCATCTTCGGTTACTTTGGTGTCCATCACCATATGCTACTGCTGAGATATTTCAATTGCTCAAGGTGATACTTTAATTACAATAAAGCAATGATACATATTTATTTAAAGAGACATTTATTATTATTTTTTTTAAATCTCCTCACTTATCATTGTAAACCTTGGAAAAAACTAATTTTAATTGCCCCATAAAACCACAAGACCTAGAAATAGTGTTTCTAAAAACTGGATCTATACACAACTTATTTTAGTAGATAGTGAAATGAAATAAAATCTCTCTTCCATGCAGGAAGGAAAGGAAGAACCTGTTGTAGCCCAAGCTCAAGCCATCACTGCTGAGACAACCCAGAAGTAGATTCTGACAAGTTCAATCCTCAGATAAAAGTAAGTTTTACACCAAGAACTTGTATCCATATAACACTTGATTATTAATATAAATATATCTTTGAGAAGTAATAGCAACTTTGGTACTCTAGATTCTTCATGAATAATGGTCAATAGTGTAATAATAATGTAATAATGGTTATCCTGTATGTTCATAGGACAATGTATTATGTAAATAATTTTATATTATGTAATTTGTAATTTCAGGACTTCATATCAAAACTACCTGGAATAACAACAAAGAACATCTATTCTGTGTTGAATAAAGTCTCAGATCTATCCGAGCTACTGTCGCTCTCAAAGGACGAACTAACAGAGATCTCGGCAACAGTCGCAATGCTCAGGCTCTTTACTCAGGCCTTCACCACTGCATGAAGCCCCCAGAAAAGGAGGACTTGAAGAAGGGCAGCAAGTTACTAAAAAGGGCCTCAAAAGGTTTAGGAAAAATGTGAATGCTCTGTAGCTGTGAATTCAGAGAAGCTTTAAAATCAGTGATATATCTAGTGAAATATGCATTGATCAGAG
Source organism: Penaeus vannamei (assembly GCF_003789085.1). Lineage (NCBI taxonomy): Eukaryota > Metazoa > Arthropoda > Malacostraca > Decapoda > Penaeidae > Penaeus > Penaeus vannamei. The sequence goes on along the minus strand of NW_020871346.1, from coordinate 272,025 downwards.
CTCATAACATATGAAGATGTGCATAATATATAAAAAAGAAATATTAAGGAAATGGAGTATATGAACAAATGGGTAATATTAAATAATTGTGATTATGTACTTGTGACTTTTAGAGAATGTTGTAAATATGATTTATTACAACTGCAGGTGTGTTGCACAGAGTAAGAAAAGAAGACAGTAATCAAACAAAAGCTGGTTGAGATCTTTTGTAGGACAATTTAATAACTCCAAGTTCTATTTTTCTATGAATTCTGAAATGACGGTATTTCCAACAGCTAACTCCATGCTTATTAATTTATACTGACTCTTGTACATTTGACATGTAATATTTATCAAATAAACTTGACAGTGCAGTTAAATGTTTTATTTGTATAGTCTATATTTGATTAAGCATACATACATGCATACAACACGACACAAGCACAGGCACATGCATACACACACACACACACACACACACACAACACACACACACACACCACACACACACACACACACACACACACACACACACACACACACACACACATACATACACAACGCACATATATACTGGTGAGTAAAGGGATTGAAAGAAATATTTCTGGATCAGTCATCAAAACTTACAGAACCACTGTGGAAAACTGATGAAGAAGAAGTTTGATACTAATCAGGATGGTGCTACAACTAATAAAAAATGAAAATTTTAATTCTGAATAGATTCAATAAATGTGCGCATTTGTTTTGTAATGTGTATATTTTTGTTTATGTTATAGTTCTTTAAAAGCTAATTGTCCTAGTAAGAAATGAGAAAGTGTTCATGTGTCAATAAGAATGCCCAGTGTTTCTGGAAGTGATTTTTTTCTTCCTTGTAAATATCATCCAAACTTCAAGCTTTCAGTCCCAATTTATGTAATAAAGAAGTGATAGCTCCATATATTGTGTATACGAAATGAGGATCTTACATTACATTTTACAAATTTGTATTAAAATAAAATTGATTAAAATGAAAGTCGAATTTTTAAAATCACATATGATCCTTTATGGATAAAACTAGATTTCTGGAATATTTATGTCTGGGTTATATAAAACACATATAAGATTAAGAGAAGTTTTATTGTGTGCACATAAACCTGAAATGCAAATACACCTATAATGTTTGTACATTTTTTCTTACCTGCAAATGCATTTTTGGTAATAACATTTAAGATATCAATACAGCAACTACATATATCATTCATAAAGAAAGCCATTCAGTAATTGCAATGGCTGAATATAATACTGGTGCTAATGAACTGTCTGCACACTGGCCCCAAACACCCCCTCCCTCCAGTTGACCTTCAGAGTAACGCGTTCATTTCCTGCTACACTTAATGGCTCTTCCAACATCAGTATGCTCTGGTTACATGGGGAATCCAGTCCTCTGCTGGACAAAGTGATGGCAGGACTGGGTACATGAGATTCAGGGACCAGGGCCTGTGGTGCTATGGATTCTGCTCTCTCCAAGGATTCGGAATGGGTAGCTGAGGAGGCCCCACTCATAATAAACCAGTAGGGGAGGCCAGTGATGGTAGAGGCCTCTGGGATAGTGATTTCTGTTCTATACTGGACTATTTCCCCTCCAAGAACGAGCATGCTGTCTGATGTGCTACTCCGGATCTCTTCCATGTGGCCTGCAGCTTTAGTGTCTGCTGTGATGAGTGAAAGTCTGGTGACCAGTATGGGGTCTTGGATAATGGGAGAATGTGGCAAGGCTTCCAGAGGTGTATCGAGGTGATGCTGGGTCTGGGATGGTAAAAAGAAAGATATCTTTTATTACAGACACTGTGTTAAAACATGGAAAATAGACACATTATATAAATATAAAGAAATACAAATGCATATGCATATATACATTAAATACTTACTATTACATA
>NW_020871346.1:255019-267519 GCF_003789085.1 Penaeus vannamei | reverse complement strand
ATGCTTTGCTGTATGATCCAACTGTGTCCAGAATTGCTCAACAGGCCATGAAGAACCTACATCCTGATCAGGTAATCTCTATACAAAGTTTGCTTTTTAATACTAACTCCTTAAGGGCAATCTGAAATATGCTATAATTTTAAAACCAGTAAAAAAATATGTGTAATTTAACTAATATCTTTGTACCTTCTGTAGATACAAGCTGTACAATCACGTGCATTGTACAGCAAGGCAGAAGAGGAACTTCTAGGGGTTATAAAGTCAAACTCAAACCCATTACTCCAGACATTTGAATCACTCCTACAAGAACATCCCAATGTTTTCTACCCTGCTCGTACAGCCAAGGCCCTCATGGCCCACTGGCACCTCCTGAAGCAGTACCACCTCCTGCCTGATCAAACGGTTCCTCCTCTCAACAAAAATGGTCCTGTGAAGGACTTCTCAGAGGCTGAGCAGCAAGTAAGTGACTGACATGGATATTAAATTTTTTTAGTAATTAATTTAAATATATTTCTTTGATATTATAGTTGTCAAGAGCAAGTTTTCACATCAATTCTGGTATTCTGACTATTAATTCCACAACAGATCCATGACTCCGAGCTGTATGAAAGTAGCGATGATCTCTTAGAACATGAGCTTGGTGTGGCCAGCAGAGGAAGCAAGAGAGAAATACGGTTACTAGAGGACCAGGTTTCTAAGTGGCAAGTTCTCGTAGACACTGTGACAGGAATCTCTCCACCTGAATTTGATAATCAGACACTTGCTGTTCTGCGTGGCAGATTAGTAAGGTACGTGGATGATAATTTGATAAAATATTAAAATCATCAGCATTTTTAGAGTACATATTTTTGATGTATTTAATAAAATGTGTTCTATAATGGAAAGAACTTGTTCATTTTTGAGTATATTATTCTATTACATTGTGTGTAATCTGTCAAGTGTTAAATTGGGGGATTCCATAATGAAAATGGATAATGATAAATAATTTTACATAACAGGTATTTAATGAGGTCACGTGAGATCACCCTAGGTCGCAAGGCTGCAGGAGTGAATGTAGATGTTGACCTTTCTCTTGAAGGTCCAGCATGGAAAATATCTCGTAAACAGGTACTATTTTTTTTTTCATATTGTTCTAATCCTACATTTTTTCTTTCTTTTGTAGAGCATTACAGTATTTGCAAAATCTACTACCTTTTTATTTATATATATCTTGTAGATGGGGAAGCTTAAATAAGTCATTTACTTTCTATTTTATAAATTCCATGGCTTATATTAAAATTTTCTCTGTGACATTGAATCATTATTTTGTAGTTTTCTTTCAATAAATGTTTCTTCAAAATTTTCATTTGTAAGACTTTAGAACCTCAAGCAAAATACAAAATAATGTAGTATGTTAATTCTACTTTCTATATATATGGCTTCCAGATTTTAAACTGCACTCTCCTTTTTAGGGCATAATCAAGCTGCGGAACACTGGAGACTTCTTAATAGCCAATGAAGGGAAGAGGCCCATATATGTAGATGGTAAACCAGTATTGGCTGGGAACAAGACAAAACTGAACAACAATTCTGTGGTAGAAATAGCATCTCTTAGATTTATCTTCCTAATCAACCTTGATCTCATCAATGTGATACGACAGGAAACCGCCAAACTTAGTGGACACTAATGACAGCCCATCATAGCTTACCTCAGTGATAATTCAAATAGTAAGAAATTACCCTCATCACACACACACCATGAAAGGCCCCTCATCAGCAGAATATCATCATGTCACTCGAAGACGGTGCTTCAACTGGTTTAGGAATTGTATGACTAATTATGTACTGTTGCTTATCGTTGAGGTAGATAGTCTACTTTTTCCCCTCCCTTCAAAATTTCTCAGATACCAAAGACAATGATGGTCCTCCATTTACTTTTTGAACCAAGAGAAATGATCACAGGTATTTTTCATCAGGTATAACGGCAAATATGTTCAGTTAGTCTCTCACGTACCATTAATTGTGTGTATTTGAGTGGTTGTAGGAATAATTTTCAAGTGTATATAACTATATCTTGACATGTAACCAAGTGTTGTGAATAATTATAGCAATACCATAATTATGGATAGCTATAAATGAACCTGTCCATCAGAATACATGTGTATGATTTTATGCACTAAACAAAAAGTACCTATGATTACTTGTTTACACATAATTTGATTACATACTTGTAACTATATGAGTACCTGTAATTAAGCGTACCTGTAATTAGTATAATATTCTGTATTTCAGTATTTACCAATATTTCCCTTTTCTATTAAAAGAAAACATAACCATAATGTTTTAATAACCCAAATTTAAATTGAAAAAATAATTAATTTACATTGCATTACAAATCTGCATCACTACTATCCTTTACACAAGTATATTACTGTTTAGTAAATCAAATGCTATGTAAATAGGCTAAAGGAGTTAACTGAACTTTCTGTATTTATTTTTTAATTACCTATATCTATTCCTTCTCGGATATTTCCAGATTAACAAAATTCTGGCATGGGTGTACAAGGCATGACCATTGTGAATTTTTTTTTTTAAATGTTTTTCGTACAAATGGCTCCACAAGTACTTGGTCACCATGGATTTTATTACTAGTACTACCTATTTCATCTGTTTGCCCTTTTTCTTCATTTTTGGAAATATTTTTTATTATACTGATAATTGGTAATGTTAATAATATTATAATGATTATAATGTCTCTCATAATCATAACAGCATTGCTATTAATAGCATTAGTTTAAAGATTCAAGTTAAAAAAAAAAAAAAAAAAAAAAAAAAAAAAAAAAAAAAAAAAAAAAAAAATCCAAGAAAGGTGAAATCAGGTGAGCTTACGAGGTCTACTACTTGACCCCATGGTGGCTGAGCCCTTGTAGAGCCATCTATGTATAAAGACATTTCACAAAACATATCCACAGTGAACACTACATTTTCTTGCCGTCATTGGATTAAGCATGTGAACAAACACACTGTAATGAATGTATGTATGTATGATTCAGTTCTGAATAACTTTACTGTATGATAATCCAGTTAAAAAACAGCAACTTCCTCCAGATACTCTTTCTACTTTCAAGTTACTAAAGTGGTCAGTTTAGCACTAAACTCTTTCTCTCCATCTATTTCCTGATTTTGACATGCATATTTTCACTATAATTAGTTTCAATGACAATACTATTATCAATAATAAGTACTGTTGCTTTTTGGTACCTTTTTATGACCTGCTGTAACAGAAAAAAATTCATTCTGAATATATAGTTACTCACAAAAGGCAATGTCTGCTAGAAATTAAAACAGTGAGGGTCTGATATAAAAACAAAGGAATCAAGATGCAAGTACTTATTCAGAGATTTATTTGCTTATGGGATTTCTCATGTTACAGTCACTGCAATTTGAGTTATTATATCCTATTACCTCATATTATATCAGCACTGCATGAGATTTATAAGACCATATTAAAAATGTTGATGTTCTCATGAACATCAAAATGGGTGAAAGACGGAAAAAGAGGAAACCTTGGCAATCAAATTAATTTTCTTTAGTTGGTGAAGTCCGAATCCCACACTGTGTTCGTCTACTTCCTTGAAAATAATCTGGTATTGTATCTCATTTAGCAATAAGTAAAGCTTCATTGTTGTTTTATAATGTGCTAAAATTCTAAATACATAGAATACTTCAAAACACAGTAAAAATGAAGTTGATTAATATTCTTGTTAAAATGTCTTTCTTTTATCAAAGTGTACATCTTCACTCTGATACTAACCTACAGTTGACTAATTATAGAGGATTGCATACCAGTGTAGACAAACTAGCTGATCACTGCATTTTATACTTTTTTCAAGAATGGGTTCCTTTCTGAAGGCATTCTCACTAGTATGCCTTCAATTGATTTAAAACACCTTCAAATGTTCCACAGAGCAATATTTTACTGCTCATATGAATATAAATTTTGCCCTGGTGACTTTATGGCAAGAGTACACAAAAGAGGGAACACCTTATACACCAACATATGAGCTGTATAGAACTCTTGCAGGTGCAGTTGTACTTTGTTCACACAGTATAGAGCTTCTGACCAAAATAGCCATTTTTTGTTGAACTTGTGTACTTATTACTTTATGTCTACAACACAATTTCCCTTCCTTTTCTTCTGTCTCCCCACCTCCCCCAATCTTTACCGACTTTTTTACTTGAAAACAATGTACAAAGATAACTTTTTCTGAGAAACAGACCTTGGGTGAGTACTCTTCAATAAAGCACTACATGTTATGGAAATATTATCATGTGATAATATAATTATCCTTCACTAAACAAATGGCAGACTGAAAATCTTTTCTCAGTCACAACTTCATACATTAAGTATTTCTCAAATGACCAATTACCAGCAACATCTTCATAAATTGCAAAAAAATAGAGCGTGAGTGAAAGAAAGTCCATCATGTATACTGCATGTTCTAATGCTGTTGCTACTGCTTTAAATAAACATGTTGTCTTGTGCTGACTTACCTTGACAATATTGAAGACATCCGCTATCTTAATGCCACAGGTGTTGGAGTCATCTACTCTTGTCATGGATCCAAGTGTTGGAGAGTTGATGAGACCTATTGCCAGATCCAATGTTTGTGGGAACACATAGCAACTCTCTGCCATCATTAATCTATGACAAGGAAAATGGATAGAAAAAAGTTACAATAAAAATGTTAAGTTATATAAAACTTAATTGTTTCCACTGTAGAAAAATTTATTATAAAATGCCAAGCTAAAATTTTCTCCTAGTATTTCTTACCTGTACATAAGGAGCTTCTTTATTAGTCCATCTTTCAGAGTGCCATCTTTTGTCACAGGCCAGATGAAAAGAACGTCTACTTCATCTTCAAGATCTTCACATAAATTAGCATCAATATTAAATTCTTTAAGTGTCTTCTGGACACACTCCTCTTCTATGTATAATTTACAGTTGGGAAACTCTGACTGCAAGGAAAGGCCAGCTATTGGGAAAGGAGCTGTATCACACACAATAAATGGATCAGGTGCTCTGGCCTTTGATTGCTTCTTTAAGATGACTGATGCTTGCTTAGCTGCAGATAAAAATGCATCAATTGTGCATTCACTGTTTAGAAACATTAGAGTTTCAGCACTTAGGTTTACATAGTCATCTTCATTTGAATTTTCACAAGATACTGATAACTGTATAATACCATTGCAAATGAACTTTATTTCAACCACCTCACTGGTTGTAACCTTTGGTAAATCTTTTACTGGATATACAGCATTTTCCCATAGGGTTGTACATGTTTCTGGATTAGTACTTATGAACTCTTCTTCATTTAAGTATAAATCAAAAGCCAAGACAATAGCATCAGGTACTCCACTCTTTATGCAAGGGATTTCAAGAGTTCGGTCTAGGTCTCCACTCATATGCCTTTCAATATCCTCAAGAGAATTGAAGTTAATGCTTGTTATGGGAATCCAGTTGGATAACAATGTGAATCCTCCTGGCATCTGAGACAACTTCTCTGACATATAAGGTTCTTCATGCTTTACAGACACTCTCTTGCCTTTGAAGAAGGGTAAGTTTGGGTTTCTCAGTTTTGTTTGTCTAGATATATAATCACAGCTAATAAGTGCAATATACACCTCTGCTTTCTGGGTATAACTTTGCCAAAGAGAGCTGGTGATGGACATGTAACTCTTTCAGATTGATTTGTAATACCAGACCCATGAGTGGAGCTTGGCTGCTCTGCCTGAGGAGAGAGCTCTGATGCTGGCAGTGGTGGCAGAAGGAGATTTTGCCATGCATACTGTAGTGTTGGGAGAATATGCTCTCCCAGCAGTCCAGCATCCACAGTCTCACTCACAACTAGACTGACCCTGTAAAAGATTGGAAAGTAACTTGAAAGAAGTGCTTATACAAAGAGAGAGGGAGGGGAAATATCAGCTGTCATATTTTAGGGGGCTCTGTACAATATTTGTTTTTATTTATTTTTCAACTGAAGAACTAGTCATCATTCCATCTACAAAATTATGTTTCACATTTATTTGCTCATTAATTATTATCAGACTAATTCATATCCACTTATAATGTGCAATCCACATTTTGTAATAATTTGTTTACAAATCTAACAACCTGTAGTAGAACTAAAGATTGAGAGAGGAGTACAAATTGTTATTCCAAAAGATAAAATATAATTACCTTTCTGGAATATGAGTTGGAATGGCCAGATTGTTACTATGATGGCTAAGGACTTGAATGTCTGGCAAGTCAAAATTAGCCTGGAGAATGTCACCTGACATTTCACACATAAACCTGTCCATTTCACAAGCATATACCATTCTGGCACCTGCCTGTTTCGCATACATGCTGTGGGATTGTTGAAATAACCATGGTGAGAGAGGGTGAGTTTTAATTTTTCAGAAATTCTAATCTATTTAGATGTAGCATAATTTTTTAAATATCTAAACTTTAGCAACAGCAGTATTTCAGATATCTTCTCTTACATGTAGTTTAATCACAACTTGTATCGAAGTGAATTTCCTTAAGAGTATTTTGATATGAGGAAAATCAGTCTTCTTCAATTCAAAATAAGTGGCCTATTTTCCACCTGTTTAAGATGTTCAGTTTTGGACTAATTTTGTTGCTGGTATGCTTTTGGCTTCAGATCTAACTTTTTTACTTTATCTCATCAATCAAATCATACTCTCAACTAACCTGAGTAAGCCAGTGCCTGATCCTATGTCCAATACCACTTCATGCCCCTGGTTGACTGCGGCCTCAATTGCACGCTTGAACACACTATTTCTGTTGACATCATTAAGCATGGGCAGGTGCCAGCGGTCAACAAGTGCATTAGTCAGACGAGCTCGAGTTTCTTGGGCATTCGGATCATGAGTGCAAGCTTTCTGAGCCATGACAGCATAGTTCCAGGCTTCATGAATGTTTCCATTTCTGCAATGAGCCAGGATAAGGAAACTAGTAGCATAAAAGATCACAACCAATTTATTGTAATAAACATTCAGATCTACAGTAGGAAAGAATACACATATAAATACACAAAATGGGGAAGAACCTTTCCACAGGAAGTACACATCATTAAATACATTCTACTCCTTTTTATCAAATCATATGCAATTAGACATATCATCATTCACAATACATAAATTTCTACTCTTCTGTTTAGTATCACAAGGATAATTTTCAGAAATTTAGCTGCCTGACATTAATATAAAAATGGAAAAATTCAGAGAATGAATAATCAAAACAATCACAACACATTTATCCATTTTTACATTTGTTTAACTTATCAAACACAAAAATAAGTGCTAAAATAACAAGACACAAAAACATCCTGTAAACAAAACTGTGACATCTACACTAAACTGATAAAACACAAGTTCAGCCTTATCTTTAATGCTGAATTGATGCACATTTATCTGCTGATACCAAACTTAACAATAAATATCACTGTGTACAACAATGGACTGTACTATTGTATCACTTCTGATAGATGATGCTACATATACCCATGTTTAATAATGAAGAACATCATGATAATCTAAGGAAGTACGAATAAATTCAATAAAAGCAATGCATTTAACTATCCCACTCCATATCTTCATCATACAAAAGCAATCTGCACTATAACCAAACAAAAAACTTACCCTGTGTAGAACAACCCTGACCAACATTCACAAAAGGAAACATGGGCAACATAGCATCATTAAAACAAAAAAATCAAAATCAAATAGAGAGCAATTAGTCATACAATACCGATAAATGAGTCTTTCCCCCTAACTACCTTCCTTGTTACCAAACATGCAACCAGAAGACCTGAATAATCCCAGAATGACTGGAGGATTGTAATTCCTTACCAAACTTGGGTCAAATAGAGACCAGAAGTTCCCTAACTGTGTGTGCATGTGGAAGAGGGAATGAATATGCAGGCAGATGAGTGTGTGTATGTGTTCAGTGTATATTTGTATAATATGTGGAAGTGTTAGCAAGGTGTTTGTGTGTGTGTGTGGGGGTTGCATGGGCAAGTATACATGTGTGTATCTATTTTCAGTACTGACCAAAATGGGAACTATATGAAAAATTAACTAAACACCAAAGGCTGCTCCTGTTTAAATAACATTATTATTTACAAAGCAACAGACAAACAGAGCACTGAATCACACTGGAACTTAGCATTGCAGAAGCTACCAGCTTGCTCAATTCTGACATTGATGACATTACCCCAATGCTCTATACCAGGTCTTAAATCATCCTCTAAAGCCTCAGGAATACTGAAGGAAAATAATTCAACAGGTGACCCATCAATGGAGCAATTAGCACTAAATTTGAAGACCTTCAGAGGCATGCCAGACAGGCTATTCCCTCCAGACTCTCCCTCCCACCAGTATATATGTGGGTAGCCTAGCATGCACCCAAATATAGTGCTTAGGTTCAAATCCTCCGGTAACTTGACTTGTGCAGCTTTAATTACCCCAGATTTGACACTTGATGATGCCCCACTATTCTGTGGCAAACACTCCATCCCATTCTGTGTAGCAGTTGCTTCTCCTGAGGAGGACATGCCTGTTGGGTCGCTCATAACATCATCTGTGGCAGCCCCAAGCTGACTAATGATGGAATTAAGATGTGTACGGAACTGGTCATGGTTTTCACTATTAGCAACTTTAGGATTTGTTCCACTTATGTCAATGAGCCATGTTGGAGAGGCACCAATGATACTCATCAAAGTACGGGTAGTAGCTGCAACATTAACAATAAATACATCCAAGTCTAGTTCCACTAAAACAAGTTTTGATATCAAAAGACCTTTAACCCGAGCTTGGTTGAGCAGGGCTAGTAAGGCAGAAGTATCTGCTGTACAAACATCCCACAATAGAGAGGGTTTCACACCCTGGTCTACTGCTACAAGCAATGGCGCTACTTCGTCAAGTATTGGGCGCCCGAGAGCCAAGGCACTCCTGAATAAGACACGCCAGTTTCCAAAGACATTGTCTATGAGTAATCAAAGCTTGGTAACAATCAAATCATAAGCACCAGTATTTCTATCTTTTCTGACTTTTTCCTAAGAAAAAAAAAAAGCCCTTCAATTGCTTCAAATGCGTGAGTTTCTTCTAATGATGTGTTAGTACCTCATCTACAACAAAGCAATAATGCAGCTTTGCAACTAATTAACTACCTGTAGAGGGTCTTAGCCAGGAGGTGATGGATGTCTGGTGACTCTGGATAGCGAGTGAGTGCAACCTCAATATTGTCATTGCCTGCTGAAACCATTATTCTCCTCGACAGTTGCACTCCACCTTTCTAGAAAAAGAAGAGAAAGAGTGAGTGACACAGTTATGCTGATAGATAGAACATACATCATGCAAAAAGTATTCAGAGTAATCTTTTTCCATTCAAATTACAATTATCTTTCCACTACAGCTGTGAATAAAATCTAATATATTTTTAACTAAATCCTGGTCTCTTACTAAACAATGTCAATTTACTATGTATCAAATCATCGATTCCATAATATAATAATGAAGATAATGAAGATAACTGAAAGAAAATCTACATCAGATTCAGACTAGAGAACTTACCAAGATATCCAAGTATCTTGAATAATATGCTCTTGATATGTGGTAAAATGCAGAGAGCAAGAGAGATGGGAAAAAGCTTTTCCAATCTGACTCTCTGGCAGCAAAATTCAAAACTGCAAATGGCGTTCTGCAACCTGAAAATTTACGAATTATGCATGAACTGACATTTACTATGGACTCTATTAATAAAATATACATATGTAAAGATATAGTCAGTTAAGTATATCTATTAATGGTGCATAATTTCTCAAGTAATGTTTTGGATTAAAAATTACCATACAGTATGGTATTTACTTTCCTGAGTATAATTTGGTATATCTTACTAAAATGATAGTGTGATCTCAACTGACAGTGTGGTGCCCTTGTTTTTTATGCTTAAGTAAATGATTTTATGAAACTTTCCAGCATTCTTTCCGAAACAAGTTGGGCAGAGAAACTGGTGAAAGATTGAGATAATTGGGAATATTGGTCAGGAGAAAACAAGGAAAGGGAGTTCCACATAGTAACCACATTTGTATACATGTAATCTTGTAAGAATGTAAAGGTGGCATCTGTCAGTAGTCTTTTTGAGTTTCAACTGCTCTTTGCTTCTTTACAGTATATCAACTTTCCAAACTTTATCTAGCAATTCAAATCTAGACTTGCTAATCAATACCAAACATCAATAAATGTTTGAAATATGCTACAATGGCTCTCAATACAGAAGCTTTTTCTGTATTCACAGTGGCTCATTTTTATTAAAATCTACTTGAAGCTTGGAGCAGTGTCAAGCAATCAATTTGGCATACATACCCTTTGTCCAGCAAGACCAACAACTCTAGCAAGTTTATTTTCTAAAAATAAAGAATGAAGATTAAAGTTCATTTGTGGGGAGTTTGTTGGTCTTTTGCTTCAGAACCAAAAGTGTGAATCTTGTGATGGAGTAAAGTAAGGTACCATCTTATATTTTCTTCACAAATGATTCTGTAAGTGGACAATCAGAGCATAAATATATTCATGAACATATATTCAAAATTCTTTTCTTTTTCTTTACCTGATATCGCTCCAAACCTGTGGTTTCGATCTGCCATTAAATAAGTGTCTGGATCCAGGGCCACCAGGCATTCTTCCTTCCTCCTTTGGTTCCACAGCAGAAGTCGAACTTGTTCTGTTGAAATAAAGGTATCAGGTAGGACACCTCAATAATCTTTGTTCTATTGAAATAAATTCTGTTATGTCTTTCTACTTTTGTTTATGTGGGTGTGTGATTCTTTACAGTATGGACGCACTCACCAGAGACTAAGTCCCAAACTCCACATTAAAAAAATCTATTAATTAATATAAGTTGCTATGACTGAGTGACTGCCTGTGGGGAGGGCTGACAGAAAGCCCCCTAATACCCCCTAGAAAACATCGTCTTCCCCTCGGAATGCATGGAAAATAGAGCTGAAACTCAGGAGCAACGAGTGCTTGGGCTAAGAGCAGTGCTTTCTGAAATATTTTTCCTTTATTCGTGCCATTATTGTTCATGTCTGCAGATTATTTTTTGTACCAACAGCTGCAACTTTTTGTCATTTACAAGAATATCATATTCAATATACCCTAACTGAGTGCCTCATACCATAAAGGATTAATGTGGGTGGAAGGGTTGAAAAGCCTTGACTACTAATTTCTTTATCTTTTCTTTTTCTTATTCTTTGTCTACTTTTTTTCTTTTTATTTTTGGTCAACTTTTTTTTCTTTTTATTCTTGTTTATTTCTTTTCTTCCTCTAGTTTCCTTTTTTTCTTTTTCTTATTCCTTCTTTCACATCATCCTTTCAGCCTTCCTCTCTATACCTGTACCAAATATACACTGAAGCTGACAAAGGAAGCAAGGTTGGAATTCTTTTCAATTACAGGGATAAATTATGGTGTGAACTAATGAAGCAAAAGTATTAAAATCTTTAAAAGACTGGACAGTACACATTATGAGCTTAAAAACAAAAGAAAAAGAAGAAAAAGATGAAGAGAGATGAAGGTATGATTTACAAATATTCTATCACTTTTCATCTGGCACGACTCTTTTTTCCTAATATGAAAGCCTTCAACACAATGCTCTATCCCGCTCAATTTCTTCCGCTCTATAAGATGGCGGTGTCCATTTCCCTCTATCTACGTGCGTCAGTGTCTTTAACTTATACCACATTTCCTTATATGAAAAGAATACCACATTAAACAAAATAACAGAAAGATGTGACAGAAAAAAATTGTTCTAATAATTTGCTAAAAGAAAGAAAAGAAGAAAGCTGAATATTATATAAGCAGTGACTAAACTGGACTTTAAATACTACATAAATCCATGTTTTTTCCCTTAAATTTCCATGCATAGAAATGTCAAGAAATATATCTATAATGGTTCTAGAACACTAAATATCCGAAAGTACTTCCTCCATACTTTATCCACCTCCTTATCATAACCAAAATAAATTCATCATAATACCATCACTCCTTATCGTAAATAAAGCCAACCCAACAAATTATGAACAAACAACCCAAAATACACAGATTAACACGAAGCAAACCCACCATCTCTTCATCAACAGCCAAAACACCCTTAAACCATCCATAATTAGACATAAAAATCATTATGGAAGCCCCGAATACATCCCAGACGAACCACTCGACCAGATAATCGTGTCACAATCACCTCTCTACATGTCAAAAAGGCGTCACTTCAACAAAACCCAAAAGACAGCTTGTGTGGACCTTGTTTGACCCCTGCGGCACTTCAGATCATCAGCGGTCTAAAGCTCGGGAAAGTGGGCCGCTTTCGGTAAAATAAATTCTGATTTTGTGTTTCTCTGGTGGTTTTTGTTATAGATGATGTGCTAATGAAATCGTTGATGTTTGAGTGTGTTTTTTT
>NW_020871346.1:253254-254741 GCF_003789085.1 Penaeus vannamei | reverse complement strand
AGTGATGGATGGTGATGATGATGATGGTGATGATGATGGTATTGATGATGATGTGATGGTGATGGATGATGATGGTGATGAAGATGGTGGATGATGGATGTGATGATGAAGATGATGATGATTGATGATGATGATGAATGTGATGATGAGAAAGACTATGATAATGATAATGACAATAATAATGATAATAATGATAATGATATAATGTCCGAATTAAAAACAATGATAGTATTGATAATAATGATAGTAATGTTAATGCTGCTGCTGATGATATTACTACTATTACTAAATAAATATACTAAATAATAACAAAAATGATATATATAAATCTATATCCGTAACTTTTTTGAGTTATCCTGTTTAACCACCAATCAAACAAACAAGCTTTTTTGGCGGAGGTAATATATTGATATTATAAAATGATAAAGATAACAACAAGGATAATAATGATGACATTATCACGGTGATGATAATAAGAAAATAAATAATGATAATTATAACAATGGTTATAATTGATAATAATTAATTGCAATGTTAGATGATTGATAGTGATAAGGATAATAGCAACAAAAAAATATAATAATACAAAGATAACGATAGTAAAAATGAGATGAGAATCGATAATATAATAAAGATGATGATTATAATAATCATAACAGCAGTAATGATAATAATAGATAATGATAATAATAATGATGATAAATATTAATAATCAAAGGATAATTCTGATGAATAATGACGATGATTATTAATGATAATAATAAATGAATGATAATGATACACACAGTCACGCACACATATATATACTATCCCCTCATTCCACTTCCTACACCCATCTCACGCACACACACACGCACACACACACACACACACAACACACACACACTTCGCACACACACACACATCACACACACACACACACACACACACACACACACACACACACACACACACACACACACACACACACACACCACACACACACACACACACACACACACACACACACACACACACACACACACACACACACACCCACAACACACACACACGCACACACACACATACACACATGCTTCGTCTATCAGAACAAGGAAAGAATTTCAGTCCAACATGACCGTCTGACCAAAGGGTTTCCCACGAAAGCTCTATTTACTCTCCTTTTCCCCTCCCTCCCCCTCCTCCTCCTCCTACTCCCTTCACCCCCTCTTCCATTTTCTGTTTACTCTCTCCTTGTCTCCCCTCTTTTGCACCTTGATTAGATTGTGATGTTTATTATCCATTTTTTTTTCTTTCTTTTTTCTTCTCTCTCGCTTTTGTGGTTAGTAAGGTAGTTCTATTTTTCTTTCTTTTCTCTCTCTCTCGCTTTTGTGATTAATAAAGTAGTTCTTTTTTCCGTCTTCTTTTCATATTTATCGTTTTTAAATTATTATTGTTTTCACTATAATCGCTAGGATTTTCATAGCATTATACCCATCACTTGGTCA
>NW_020871346.1:243254-248254 GCF_003789085.1 Penaeus vannamei | reverse complement strand
CATTATTTTTATGTGTATTTTCTTTCTTTCTTTCTTTCTTTTTTCTTTCTTCTTTCTTTCTTCTTTCTTTTTCTTTTCTGTTTCTTTCTTCTTATATTTATCTTATTTATTTATTCATTTACATATATATATATATATATCATATATATATATATATACATATATATATATTTTATATATATATATATATATAATATATATATATATATATATATATATATATTTTTTTTTTTTTTTTTTTTTTTTTTTTTTTTTTTTATTATTATTATTATTTTTTTTTTTGGGGGGGGGGGGTGTTATGATGGGCGTTGTTTTCATTTCATATTGCTCTATAGTTATTTTATTTTGCTAATTATCATCCATTTCACGTGAGACTTTCGATATTGGTAATCCTCAGGTTAAACAAGCAGTCTGACTCACCGGTCCTTATAAATGAGATAACGTTTTATCGCATGCTTGATTTTGAAAGTTACTGATTCACGACATTATAGAATTGTTAAGAAATGAGATAAAGAATTGTTAAGAAATGAGAGAATTGTTAAGAAATGAGATAAAGAATTGTTAAGAAATGAGATAAGAATTGTTAGAAATGAGATAAAGAATTGTTAAGAAATGAGATAAAGATTGTTAAATGAGATGAATTGTTAAGAAATGAGATAAAGAATTGTTAACAAGAATGTTAAGAAAATGAGATAAAGAATTGTTAAGAAATGAGATAAAGAAATTGTTTAAGAAATGAGATAAGAATAAGAAATAAGAATAACTTTGTTCTGCGAGGAAACACAACATGAAAAACTGTCTTTAACTACAAAGAAAACCCAAAGTGCTCAATTACCCCTTTGAAATCGTTTCAATTTGGATACCTTGCGTTATGCTATTTTTGCCTATTCAGATGAATTGAGGAAGAATAGATAATGAATAAGATACACATATAAATGAGAAAAAGATAAAAGAATATACCATCGGATCAGGTTTTATTACCAAGTACGATAATCAAATTAATAAAATTATTCGGCAGATTAGTAAAGAATTAGATGTTTATTTATATGAAGTATTTATACACAGGGAAGACAAAACAAGAGACAGGTAATGATATGCATAGAGCAGGCAATAAAGAAAACACACAAAAAAAGAAAAAAAGAAAGAAAGAAAAGAATATGTGAATGAAAATAACAACGGTTGGATACATAGGTGGAATAACAAGGAAATGCAGGTTAATAAACCAGTAGAATCAAAGGAAAATCAAAATAAGAGATATCTTGTATACGTGCTAATGATTCCGTTAAGAAGGGATGGGGAATGTAAGGGTAGAAGAGAGATGCAAGTGGGGAGGGAGGGAGGGAAGGAGAAGGAGAAGGAGGAGAAGGGAGAGGTAGGAGGGGGGAGAGGAGGAGGAGGAAGAGGAAGAGAGAGGAAGAGAGGATGAGGAGGAGGAGGAGGAGGGAGGAAGGGAGGATGAGGATGATGATGATGATGATGAGGAGGAGGAGGGAGGGAGGGAAGGAGGGAAAGGAGGAGGAGAGGAGAGGAAGAGGAGGAGGAGGGAGGAGAGGGAGGAGGAGGAGGAGAGAGGAGGAGGGAGGAGAAGGAGGAGGAGGAAGGAGAGGGAAGAGAGGAGGGAGGAGGAGGAGGAGGAGGAGGAGGGAGGAGAAGGAGGAGGAGGGAGGAGGAGGAGGAGGAGAGAAGGAATGTGGAGGAGGAGAAGGAGAGGAGGAGGAGGAGTAGGGAGAGGAGGAGGAGGAGGAGGAGGAGAGGAGGAGGAGGAGGAGGAAGGAGAGGAGGAGGGAGTACCCAAAAAGAAGGTGGAAATGTATCAAAATTAATCTGATAGAGAAGGATTTGGCATCTGAGGAGGCAGAGGACTGAGATCAAGAGCACTGACCTCACATGGCGGTGGAAATCATAATCTTGATGGTAATGACAATAATGGTAATTGCAGTGATAATAATGATAATGATATCAATATCAGTGGTAATAATATGTAATTTTTTATGATAACATGAACCCGAATAATGCTGTAAGATAATCGATAACCATGATAAGGATAATACTGATAACAATTTTAGTACTGATACTGATAGCGATAAACATAATAAAACATATGATGAAATAATAATGATGATATTGATAACAACATCAGTGATAGCAAAAATGACCATACAGGTGATGACGAAAATGATAATTGCGATATTGACAACAGCAACAATGATGACAACAATAACAACAAACAAATAGAAAACAGGACTTAGGAAACTGAACATTTGTTTCATATATTTTAAAACCCCAGCGTCAGATTTCAAAACCTCCTCGAAAATACTTTTAAAAATCTTTCAAAAGGACCGGAATATTTCATTGTACTCTATATAATTCAGCATTTTTCGTATGCGGACAAAAGTAATTTGCTAAGCATAAATTAACTGACCTTAATGTTCAGAAAGACAAAAAAGAAAAAAAGAAAAAAGAAAAGAAAAAAGAAAGATGAAAAATGCAAAATGAATAAAAGAAGGATCGTGGTGGTTGATTTATGTCATGTTGGCTTTTATGGAGAAAATTTTGTGTCATTTTTATTTTGGTTTCATTTCTTTTTCTCTTAATGTTGGTCTATTTTTTTTCCTTTGTATATTATTACTGATGTTTTGGTTTATTATCCTGGTATGACAAATACTCACATACACGCACACACAAACAAATGCGCAAACACATACATGCATACATTCACACACATGCTTCATCATGCAGACACACACATACACACACGCACCCACATACACACACACACACACACACACACAACACACACACACACATGCATTCACAAACATGCCGCAAAGACACACACAACACACACAACACACACACACACACACAACACACACACACACATGCATTCACAAAATGCCATAAGACTCGCACGCACACAACCACACACACACATTTACAACATGCCACATAAGACACACACACACACTTACACACACACACACAACACACACACAACACACCACACACACACACACACACACACATACACACACACACACACACACACACACACACACACACACAGCCATGTTTAGTCTTTATAGCTCCTCCTCTAATCCACTAAGCACCGCCGACATCTCACGTCCGAGTCTGGCAGAAAAATGCAGGTAGCGAGAGGGGAGAAAAACAGGTCTTTTCTCGGCGCATAAACCGAGGTCTTGTCCGGCGCTGTTTTGAGCCCTTGCTACTTGCTGGTCTTCTCTCGTCTCTCTTCTTTATTGTCTGTTCTTTATTCTCTTCTTTCTTTGCTTTCTTTCTTCTTCTTTTCTCGTTATTTTCTCTACTTTCTTCGCTTTCTTCGCTCATCTATTCTGTTTCTCTTTTCTCACTTCTTCCTTTTCTTCTCTTTTCTCTATTGTCTCTTCTTTCTTCGCTCTTTTCTCATCTGTCTTCTCTATCTCTCTCGTCTCTCATCTTTCTTCTCTTTTCTCTTTTCTCTCTTCTCTCTACTCTTCTGTTTATTTTATGTTTTTGTTTACGGAGTTTTGCTTTTGTTGAGTGGGTGGTGTTTTATGTCTTTTTCTCCTGCTTGTCCACATTTCTCTCTCCGGTGTTTGTCTGTTTATCTACCTCTACCTCTGCCTTTATCTGTCTACCTCTCCCCTTCCCTTCCTTCCTACTTTTCCTCTCCCTCCCTCTACTCCTTCCTTCCTTCCCCCACATTCTATCTCCTTTTATCCCACCTCCTCCATCCGTCCCTAATCCTTTTTTCCTTTCTTCTCTCTTTCGCTCCAAGATAATCTCAGCACCTGGGCGAGAAACCCCTGATTGGAACAAGCCCGAAAGAAAATTTCTGTTCACGACAAGAACTGACCCAACGACTTGAGGTTTAAATTAACATTTACTTTGGAAAATCTCTCACGTAGACAATTTAGTGCAATATAATAGCGACAGCTTGGGAGAGAGAGAGAGGAAGAGAGGAGAGAGAGAGAGAGAGAGAGAGAGAGAGAGAGAGAGAGAGAGGAGAGGAGGGAGAGAGAGAGAGAGAGAGAGAGAGAGAGAGAGAGAGAGAGGAGAGGAGAGAGAGAGAGAGAAGAGAGAGAGAAAGAGGAGAGAGGAGAGAGAAGAAGAGAGAGAGAGAGGATTAGAGAGGGGGGTATAGAAAGAGAGAGAGAGAGAGAGATAGAGAGAGGAGAGAGAGAGAGAGAGAGAGAGAGGAGAGAGAGAGAGAGAGAGAGAGAAGAGAGGAGAGAGAAGAAGAGAGAGGAAGAGAGAGAGAGAGAGAGAAGAGAGAGAGAGAGAGATGAAGGAGAGAGAGAGAGAGAGAGAGGTAGAGAGACAGAGAGGAGAGTGAGAGTGAGAGACAGCGAGAGCGAGCGAGAGCGAGAGAGAGAGAGAGAGAGAGAGAGAGAGAGAGAGAGAGAGAGGAGAGAGAGAGAGAAGAGAGAGAGAGAGAGAGAGAGAGAGAGAGAGAGAGATAAAGAAAGAGAGAGAGAGAGTGAGATAAGAAAGAGAGAGAGAATGAGAGAGAAAAGATAGATAGATAGATAGAGAGAGAAAACAGCCAGCGAGAGAGAGAGAGAGAGCAGCGAGAGCGAGAAAGACAAAGAAACAGTAAAAAAGGAAGAAAAGAAAGAAGAGAAGCCCGGTTTCCCTTTTCTCCTTTTTCAAGCGGATCGCATTGTGAGTTCCAGCACGTCATCATGCGATACGGCCCCTGCTGGGATGCCCTGCAACGTTATCATGCACCCCCCCCCCCCCCACCTTGTGACTGGTGGCTGTGTTGGGGAGAGATGGATATATAAGGGTGGGGGGTAGGTAGGGGAGAGGAGGAAGGGATGGAGGGAGGAATGAGGAAGAGAAGAATATATATAATATATATATATATATATATTATATATATATGTATATTATAAATATATATATATATATACACACACACGCGTATGTATGTATGTACAGAATGTGTATTACATACATACATACATACATACATATAATATTATATAATAATATAT
>NW_020871346.1:221994-229494 GCF_003789085.1 Penaeus vannamei | reverse complement strand
AAAAAGTGAAATAATTATATTCCATAACAATTCAGCTCATACGGATCTAGATCTAAATTCAAATATCTACCATATGCTTGTAATAAACTTAGGTGTGCTGTCATGTAATTAACCAAAGTCATTATTCACAAAGTTGTTACTGAAGGTATAAGAATTTAAAGTAATAAAAATGGAATAAAAGTGATAGGATTAAAACAACACTAATATAAGAGTGGTTAAGTTGACAGAACCCCACCTAAATGTGACCAACATTCACAATCTCAGTATTTTATTGCGTCAAACTTTTCCCGCTAATAGTACCGGAAAGGTAGTATTATATTAGATAAGGTGACATTTACGATAGGACTGACCATCGTGATCTAAATTTCGTGTAAAATGACATATATAAAGCTGTTACAGATATATGAACAATGTAAAGTTATGTTAAAGTTCTTAATCGTTAATTATTATTAGAGAACTCGTTAAAAGAAATGTAGAGATGGCCATACAGCCTTTTCATCAGTACTCTATTCTTTATATGTTTTTAACTATTAAAACTACCAGACAGCTAAGGTGATTGACATTTAATGGACCTTGCTTTTCATATATCCGAATAGCAAATATATGTGTGGGCCCTTTGATGTAATATTGTCCAATACCCCATCAGAGGGTATATATAATATTTTAATTAGCCTATTGGAAACCCATCTAGGGTCATGAATAGAATTTATATGATAACTTACACCACACCTTTTAGGACTTAAATCAACAGTGCTCCTTGAATCTTATCTCTCCCCCATTAGGAACTTCCTAACTTACAAGGCCACCTACACGCTTCCCTCGTTTGCATATCCTGCGGGTCTATTGTTTATATCTTTGCTTGAATATAATTTCTTACTCTGGATCTCCTCCTTTTTTATTACACCATTTAACTACTATATTTCTCAAATACAATCCGATTTTCCCCGCTTATTTATATATAACCCTATGTTCATTAATATCATATTAAACTGCAAAATCTGCTTCTTCCTTCTTAATACAGATACTACACATTATCTTACGATAATAACACTACACACACACACACACTCACAGCGTCAGCGCACTAATGCATCACGCATACTGCACATGCACACGCACGCACGTACATAATTAACACACCACAACTATTAACTCACACACCCACACTACATCGCCCAACATTCATACATCTAACACACATACACTACACAACTGACTACTCACATCAAACACATAATCATACACAACGTCTATACACACCATCAACACATACACTAATCACACATTCACACACCATAACTAACACACATCAAACAAATCATACACACACACACACATATTAATATATATTTAATTAATCGGGCTAAATATAGTTTATATTATATATATTACATACTAATATATATAATATATATATATAAATAATTTATATTAAATATGTGTGGTTGATGTGATGTGTATGCTTGTAGTGTGTGTGATGGTGTGTGTTAGTGTTGTGTGTGTGGTGATTGTGTTGGTGTGTGGTGAGTTATGTTAGTGTGTACTCAATATATATAAGTAATAGTAAGTATATAAATTAATATTATAATAATTATATATATTAATATATAATGTATATATATATTACATATTATATATAATATTATTATATTTTATTATATTGATTAATGTGATATATAATACGTTAACTATCACACATCAAGATATAATGATATCCCAATATATAATATTATGAATATATATAGATATATATATAATATATTATATTTTTACTTTTTATTATTTATTATTAATATGATACTCATATATAATGATATATATATATATATATATACAATTTAATTAATTAATAATATTAATATTAATATCACGCACACGCACACACAATCACGCTACATCGCTACATCACTCAACACTCGCCCACACGACACATCGCAACACACACTGGCATATCCAATCGTCCACACGCCACTACGCACACACACCACACACTAAACCTAACTACACACACACACACACTACACATACACTACCCATAATAATAACCCACCTAAATCATATATAGTATATTATACATATGTATATATTATATTATGTATATATTACTAATATATATATTATATATCCTGCATTAGTCATATATATTATAATGTATAATGCTTATATATATATCATATTATAATTATATAAATACCATGGTATATATTATATGGGTATATGTGTGTGTGATATACCCCCATTATAAATATATATATATGCTATGTTATATATATACCATTGTGTAGTTGATGTGTGTGCTGATGGTGTTGTATTGTGTTTTGTGTCATGATATATATATATATAATTAGTTGTGTGTGTGATGTGTGTGGGTTTAGTTGGGTTGACTCTCTCGCGTTGATTTGGTAGTGTGGTGTTGTGTGTGTGTACACACAGCACACACACAAACACACACACACCACACCATACACAACACACATCACACGAACTAGCACACTACACTACTCACATATTATATCAATAATATAATACATATATATGGTATATATATATAATAGTTAAAATTATATATATTATATATTATACATATTATTATTAATTTATACTTAAATTATATATTATATATATATAAAATGTTATAATGGTGTAAATTGTGTATATTAGCGTAATGTAATTGTTGATACATGTATATATATACTTAATAGTATATATTATATGACTGTGCATGGTGTTCTATCTCTATCTACTCTCATCTCTCTACTTTACTCTATCTTTCTATTTATTATATATTTAATATAATTTAATTATAATATTAATATTATACCATTATATAATACTATATATATATATATATATTATTATTAATATTTATAAATATATATTATAATATTAACCAATTAATATTAATATATATATATATAATATATATATATATATATATATATACACACATATATGTATGTATATGTATAATATTAGATATACTATATTATTTCATATCCATTAGCATTATATATGTATACACACACAAAGCCAAATAATATATACTGTGTACATGACAGCTCTAAATTACTGCAACAACTAAGCGCTGGCAATGATTCAGCAGTCTTGAGCGACGTGAAGCTATAGCTGCCTCTGTTCTCTCATATTTATATATCGTACCAACAAGCAGGTATACCACTGGTGACACGCAGATATTGCGTACAATCCGTATTAATTACTATATAAGGGCATTTATTGTATGCATATTTCAAATTATTAACACTATTCCATGCACACACTCAACCACACCTGTTATATATATTATATATATATTAATAATTAATTATATATATATTATACATTATATAATATTATATATAATATATATACTATATATTAATATTATATATTATATATTATAATTAAATATATTATATATATATATATACTTATATAATTATATTTTATAAATGTAATAGCTAATATTAACTATATTGCAATATATTAATAATACATATATATATACATATAAATATATATTATTATATAATAATATATATAACTTAATATATTATATAATATATTATATATATTAATATCCATATATTGAATATATAATTAGTTATATATATATATTATAATATATTAAAATATATATATATATAATATTAATTTAATTAATATATATATGGTTCTAATTACACACAAATACATACATCAACACACACTACACTATCTACACACTACACACACACACACACACACACACATCATCAACACACACACATACCAAACACTAACACCACACACACACACACTTAACACACACATCACACCACACACAAACACACACCACACAACATACAACACACTAAGTATATATAATATATAACTATTATATATAATAATCCATTAATATTTATATATTTATATAATATATATATATTATATTAATATATATATATATATATATATGTATTATATATAAAATATAAATAAATTATAATATAATAAATATAACCTTATATGTTATATATATATTATTTAAGTATTAAATAATATTCATATACTAATCAAACACACACATCTACAACAAACATATATATTAATATATATAATGTTATATGTTCATTTAACACACACACACCACACACACCACACACTAATACACCCAACTACACACCAATCACTACACATACATATGAATATATAATATATTAATTAATATATATAATTATATATTATATATATATATATATATATATATACTATATATATGGTATGTATATATTATTTATATATTATACCATTATATATAATATACGCTAAATATAATTACTTATTACATTATTATATATATATATTAATATATTATATATATATGTATATATTAAATAAATATATTAATATACTGATAGTATTAAATATATATATAAACCTGTATAATATGATATTAATATATGTATATATGATTCATAGCACACACAGCCAACACACACATCATCACATCAAGCAGACATCACACACACACGACACACACACAACACCACTATGCACATATAATATAAGTATAATATATATATATAATACATAATATTAATATAAATATACTAAGTATGATATGAATAACAAAATGTGTATGTAGTTGATTATATTTATAATATATATACTATATATAATTAATGTTTTGTGTCGATGTAATGTATATTATGTTGTTGCTACGACACACACACATGCGCATCGATCGCACGATGCTGCGTGCTAGCGACAGCATTGACTGTCAGTCACACACACACATTGATGCTGATCTGATGTTAGTGCGTATTGATCTGTGTGTATGTAACTCTAAAATATATATTGTATTGATGTATGTATTAGTGTTTAGTTAGGTTATATGTATTGTAGTCCTAATTATGTGTGGAGTTGAGAATGTTACTATATATATATGGTGTCTAATGTGTGCTTATATAATATAATCAATTATATATTAACTCAATGCATATATGTGTAGTGATGCGGTATGTGTGATGTGCGTTGTGTATGTGTGTGGTTGATATATATATTATATAATATTTAAAATGTAAGTTTGTGGTTGTGTGGTGTGCCTAACTGTGTATGTGTAGCTTGCTCTTGTGTTGTTGTTGTTGTATGTATGGTGTAATATATGTTTATTATGGCTGATGTTGTATGTTGCATTGCATGGTGCATGTCATGTGTTTGTTGTATGTTGATTATAGTAGGTATATTATTGTTGTTATTATGTGTGTGTTGGCTACGATAGAAAGTGTGTGTGAGTGTATTTAGTAGTGTAATGTTTGTATTTAATATAATGTGACATATCACATACACACACACCTAACACACACATACATACACATCATATACAATCATCACACACACATTAAATATATTAATATATATATATATATTAATATATATATTATTAATATATATATATAATATAAACATACATGATATAAGTTTCTGTTGTCTCGCCTACGAACCAAGGCTAACGGAGCGGTTGTCAGAGGTTCGTTGTACCAAGAGTTCCTTCGCGCACAGGATAGTCGAAATGCGTCCTGGCAGCGGAGGCGTGACTGATCCCTGGCAGCGTGAGTGTCTGGTCAGAAGGTAATCCCGTAATCGATAGTCACGCCGTGTCAGAGCCCGAGAGAGCGAGACACATGTTTTGCGCGGCAGATGCAGGGCAGTGAATATCACACAGAAAAGTGTTAAAGGTGAACCAACATAACCGTGACAGGAGAGGACGAGCAGGGATGTCTGGTGCACCGCTGCTCATCGCCTGGCAACGCTTGCCTGCCATCTACATATGACGCCGGTGCTGCCTGGATGGCACCTCGCACCACCCAGCACACGCGGCGCACGGCACTTTAGTCCTCTCGCACCTCCTCTGCCGCCTCGTATGTTGCACTCGCTATGCTGTCATGCAGCCATCATCACGTCTGTTGTTGAACAACTATCGCTCACCATGATGCAGTCTGCGGGTGCTGCATCACGCCGCCTGCGCTGAGTGTACCCAACTTTCTGTATTACTCGCAGTCGGAGCTGCCGGCGGGACGTGTAGCACGGACTTCAGTGCATCCATCAGTCTGAAAATGCTGCGTTGCCCGCTGTCAGAATGTTCATACAGATATCAAGGGAAATTTATAGAACAAGGCAGGTTATGACGATCTCAAATTCTAATAATAATGAAATGAAAAATGTAGTTGTGTATTAGAAATGATTTAGTCCATTATTTCCTGTTGCCTTAAAAATATTTTCGCATTTTTATAACTGTAGGAGTTTTTAAGCATGCACGTTTGAATGTTTCCGTGTGGGATAATGAGAATATGTTCACTAACCTAATTGGTGAGGCCTTTGAACATAACTTGATCGGGAACTATTGTGTGCATGTATAAACTCGAATATTTCAGTGTTTGAGTGTATGTTTATGTGTTGTGTTGTCTTTCATGATAAACTCGTGCACTTTACTTCCTTGTACCTTTTTTAAAGGTAGCTAATGGTATGCAGGCAATGACACCCAGCTTTCACCAAAGACAGGAGAGCAGCCAGCGAAATGGCTGCGTCTAAGATTGACTTGGTTAAAGGATGATGAGCACAGCCTTGCTTTGCGTTTGGCCGACGGAATGGAGCTGCGTCACTGCCTGTCCCGAGCGGGGAGCATCTAGTGGAAAGTCGGGCGGCGGTTGAATCCGCAGTTCAAGTCTGAAGATGGAAAGTAAGGGTTCCTTCGATGAAGAAAGAAAGGGGGAAAAATTAATGCCTGATAAAAAAAAAAAACGTCTTCGGACATCTTTTGTCAGTATCTTGAGGCAAGGAGCCTGCATGGACAGCTAAATACTGTGTCAAGACGGA
Source organism: Penaeus vannamei (assembly GCF_003789085.1). Classification (NCBI taxonomy): domain Eukaryota; kingdom Metazoa; phylum Arthropoda; class Malacostraca; order Decapoda; family Penaeidae; genus Penaeus; species Penaeus vannamei. The sequence goes on along the minus strand of NW_020871346.1, from coordinate 222,639 downwards.
ACGCTCGAGACTGCCAAACCTGTTAGCGGTTTACACCTTTTTTGCTCTCGTCGAGATTCCCAATTCTTCTTCATTCAGGCGTGTTATAAATGCATAGCTTCTATTATGAGATCCAATTTTAGCAGACCATCGCTTGGGCTGCGTATCCGCTTTTTCTGTCTCCGCTCGAACGCGTCCCCTCTTCCCGCCTCAACGCTCCTCCGTCGGGATCTGCGGCGTCCTCGCTGCTCCCGCCGCGTGACAACGCGTGCGGCGACACGCGGAGGTAAACGCCCGAGCGGATTCACCATTTATTTAGTTGTCTGTTTTTCCTTAGATTATCCTTTTTTACTTTACTTTCTATGCGAGAAAACGCTAGGAATCTGGGATAGCTTTCTCGTGGCAATAAATGGAACTTACATATTTTTTGGAAGACTGTAGCAGATAAATCAGAATTAGCGAGAAAGGTGCCTCCGTGCCAAAGACCCCGGAGCAAAACAGCATTAAGGAGCGGCGGCGCTGGCGGCGGCGGCGGCGGCGGCGGCGGGAGCGACAGGAATCAATTGCGCGACGGCCGTGGAAGGCGACTGCAGCCCCTACGAGGCGCCGTTCATCGTTATTAAGCTCAAATACCCGAAGCGCTAAGAAGTTGTTTGGAGAGAGCAA
>NW_020871346.1:196994-204494 GCF_003789085.1 Penaeus vannamei | reverse complement strand
TATGATGAAACATCGGAGGTACAGATGACAACTTTTAGGGAGATGGAAAAGGGAATGAAGGAAAGAAAAGAAAGAAAAACAAAAGAAGGAACAGGGTAAGATGAAGTTCAGGAATCAAAAGAAGAATAAAAAAGAAAATCAAGAAAAGAAAAGAAAACTTGGACAAAGTACAACATAAACAAAAACTGTGGGCACCCTGAGGATAGTAACTTTGAAGTGACAATCAAATGCACTTTAAACAGTTGTTATCTTGTACTTCCTTATATCTAAGATTTTGTTGCATTCAGATGCCAGTTAATGTGCATTTTTGTACAAACAAAGCACTATTTTCCAGGTGTTTCTTCAAAAGGTTAATCCACACTTCCTCAATCATTACCTAAAGCTTGGGATAGAAGTGGTTTTATGCTTACAAAAGGTTTTCAACTGGAGATATGCCAACTTGAATTGCAATTCAACATTCATCAAACCACTCCTTTCTTAGATTTTTTTTAAAGATAAAACTCAGGAACTTGATTCCAATTGGGAGAGAAAAGCACCCTAAGTTCTTGCTTCCATTGTACTTATCATCCAAGGAATGAATGCATTATTCTTAAAAAGAGAAAATATACCTCTATGACTTTGATGGATGGCTATCATATATTTTCATCAAGCAGTATCTATGTGCCAAAATGATGCAGTCTCAGAAACCTCTCTAATGGTTTATTCAATCCAAACTCTTCAGTAAATTCTTTTGGATAGCTAGCACATTTGTTGTATGTAAAGAGATTCTATATTGATATATTCAATTTAAAACTCACTTGCAAATGAATGAACTTAGGTGGTATTGGGCAAACAAAAAGAGGACAGACTACCCTTTCTGCAGTATTGCTTATGGAATATTGTTTTAGTGTACTCCAGTGATTTTCTTCTAAAAATTAAGGCAGTTAATTTAATTTCAGTTTTATTCAAAATAATTCATTACCGTTAATATACATTATGTTTCCTTGGCATTTGTTACTTTTACAACATTGTATCTTGCTATTCCCCTTAGTAATGGGACAACTTTATCCCCCTTCCTCTCCTATCTCAACCATTCAAAAAAATCTATGAAAAACTAAAGTAAAAAATTATGCAAGATCTTATAGGTATATTTTTGGCCAACATTTCCTGAAGCAATTGGCATTATCATATATGTGCTTTGTGGAACATGAGACATTTTCTTCTAATCATTGTTGATTCTACACCAATACCTACCTGTCTAATGTAAAGCTTTGAAATAGAAAAGAAAAAGAAAAATCTCTGGTCCCTGCAAATATTTAACTTTTTTTATGCAATAATGATTGAGTAATAATTTTCCTCATATTGTTTTGTCCAACCCCAAAACAAAACTAGGAGACTTACCAGATCTACCAATAATAAGCACAAAACAATATGAACAATATCAATATATCTCCATTGACATTACATAAAAACAACACATTAACCAAAATATAACTCAACTGTAAAATCAATGCACTTTATACTAGTTTAAAGATACATCTAATAAAATATATCTGGAAACTTTCTTAATGATAGCAATTTTCCCTACAAAAGAATTACAGTGAAATTTACTTCCAAAAGGGAAACAGGTGCTGGAAGATTGGTTGTGAGTTTACTTTCCCACAAGAAGCTGCATAGTTACATTTGAAACAATAAAATTCAGCCCTCAAAGGGATGTGAAAACTGCTGAACAAAATTGAAAAGAATATGAATATACATAAATCAAATGTAAAACCCATCCTACTTATTATCAATAAATGGCCAGAAAATAGACCCACTTACAAATTTGTGCCTCTCATGTCTAAGAAAATTTCAAGTTGGGCTTAAAGTATTTATTTCTATGAAGGACACCCCCCACACAAAAGATAAAGAAAAAAAAGAAAGAAAAAAAAATATGGGTCTTTAGTTACAAAATGTCTAATATTTTTTTCTGGTTTATCATATAACAGCAACTAAAAATCATAAAAAAATTAGCACTGAAAGGACACTTTTGGCTAATAACTGTCCCAACAGAGGTGCAGTTTTAGTGTACCTACACTTCTCCATTCAGAAAACCACCACCACCTACAAACTTACTCGGCCTCAATACGAATATTTGGGTTATTGAATGGATCTAAGAGTGGATCATCATCAGATGCTCCATGGCTGAAGTATGACAGGATAACAAGCAAGGTGGCACCAGCCAATAGGACAAGGATCATGACCATTCGTCGACTTCCTCCAAGCAGCCTCTGGTGGTGTCGTGATGATGGACGGCTCATTGTTCTGTCAAAAGTCAGAATGCTGTAGTGTGAGTTGAATTTTCATCATGATCTTACTCTTTATAATACAAATAGCAAATAATAAATAAAACAAAGTTAAGGTGACCAGATATATACATGCACAAATGCACTTGCACACATGGACACTCCAATTTCAGATATAAAAATAGATGAGAAATATTACTACAGTTTATTGACAGAGTAATATACTGATAAATGAAATGGAGGGATAAGTAAGAAAAAAGTATGTCAAGCAGGTAGCCTAAACTACACACTGAAAATAACTGTTTTCTGATGTTTGGATATGAGATTGTCAACCTATTATGTGTGTGTACTGGTGGAAGGGATCACTAAATTACTTAAGGGGACCGTCCCGGAGAATGGCCACCTTTCCCTACTCTTTACATCATAAAAATATATCGGTTAGAGATAACTGATTGATTCTTTTTGCATGATATATAGTATAGAATTGCGCTTCGTTTCATATATAATTTTAACCTTGCCCCAAAAAGGTCGAAAAAATCGTTTTTTTTTTTTTTTTTTTTTTTTTTTTGTCTAACCTTTAGTACATTCCAACTGTCACAGTTCTTTACTGAATATTCCCCCAAAAATACTTGTGTTAGATCAACCCTAGCCTAAGGCCATGTAAATGGCTGATTTTTGAATTTCCTTTTTTTTTTTTTTTTTTTTTTTTTTTTTTTTTTTTTTTTTTCTTTTTTGGCAGGGGACAGCTTGATATAGAGAACTATTTTTGATTTTTTTTTCCAGCATTAATATATAATTTTTTGATTAAGGCAATAATAAAAAAATTGGCCATTTACACGGCCTTGGGACGCCGAGGCTCTAGTGAAAGCAACAAACTGCATTTGAATCTCATGAAAATTACGAGAGTTGGGATGTACCGAAGGTTCAATAAAAAATAACGGAGCTACAGCATATTGTATTGGGCACCTTGCCAAAGTTCATTATCTCTGTTATTTTTCTCTGAATCTAATGATATTATATATAAAAAAAAAAAAAAAAAATGCTTATTTAGTGTACTTTGCAATGCAATGATTACCAAGTCAATAGGAATTTTCACTTTCAATAGGGACACTATTCTGTAAAGGTATGTAAATTTGTTTAGTTCATTGTTCATAAAAGTAGATATTTTCATCTGAAACGTTTAATAAATGCATTTTACCATAGAGACAACTAATCTAAACCAGATAAAAAAGTTTTTTTAAATTGTCTAATTTTTTATATTTTTCATTTTATTTTTATTATCCTTTTTTATTTTGAAGAGAGAGAGAGAGAGAGAGAGAGAGAGAGAGAGAGAGAGAGAGAGAGAGAGAGAGAGAGAGAGAGAGAGAGAGAGAGAGAGAGAGAGAGAGAGATATGGTAACTGGGTGTTTATAATTTTCGAGGATGATCATATGTACGTGAACGCACACATATAAAGTTAAAAAGAATAATCATCATCATTTAGTAGGCCTACATTGACTTTCATATCTAAATAATAAAATATATTAGTTATCCCTCTCATACCATTTTCTTTGATAATTGTCAATATTACCAGATTGCAAAGGAGAACAAGTGTAGAGTTTATGATTAGCCATTTGCACCCATTATCTTTACTAAGAAGTGCATAAAATCATGCAGACGCCTAGGTGTTGTGGGATATTTGCCAATTTATGGTGCCTAAGACTTACGGTAACGTCTAAACATATTCATTTTTATCGGGAACGCACGAAACGGATGCGATAGCTTTTTGAACGCCAGACGAAGACTACACATACAACTGAGCTCAAAATTCCATATAGTTTTTATTTCAGAGCAGGTATTACTGAGTACTATCATCTTCAATATGAAATAATCTGTATCTCGCTTATACATCCGAAGTTTAAAAATCTGACATTTAGGTAACATTCGTATTGAATTGGTCTTTACAACGGTAACTACCAATTTCAAATCAATTCAAATTGCCCCCTGCTGTGATGTACCGACCGTTGAGCGAAATGTAACGGAAATATTTCAATCCTTCCTTATAAGGCTATTTTTAAACATTAGTGCTTCGTATGTGATATACGTATATATTACCACGTAAACTAAAACATATTACCAGGGAGTCTCGATCAAAGCATATTTCGTGTGTAAAAGGACACAAAACTACATTTTTTAGATATATTTCACAAAATATTTCGTCATAAATCACGGTGATATAATTTTTTCCTGATATTGGTATAAAATTGTTCCTTGAAGATTCACGAACTCATGTCTATGCGCAATGTCATAATTAAATGCCGTATGCACGATTGCCGCAAGCAGAAGTCCACATAGGTGTACCTGGGCGCTTTTAGCGACGTACCTCTCCGGGTGCTGAGGGATCTTGTGTCGGCTGTAAGACAATGTACCTATACTATACGCTAGCTAACTCAATTTGACCCCCTTCTCCCCCCTCCATCTGGGACGGTCCCCTTAAAGCATGTTAATTTTTCCTTTATTTCTCTATAAAAAAAATGCCAAGACCTTGAAGGTTGTCAGGATGGCGAAGAATTTTCTTGAATATTCCATAAAAAAGAAAGAAAGAAAGGAAGAAAGAAAGACAGAAAGAAAGAAAGAAAAAGAGAGAGAGAGAGAGAGAGAGAGAGAGAGAGAGAGAGAGAGAGAGAGAGAGAGAGAGAGAGAGAGAGAGAGAGAGAGAGAGAGAAATAAAAAATAAAAAATAAAAAAATTAAATAAAAAAAGACCCAAAGTTCCCATTAAGCACCTAATATCAGATGCATGTTTGCCACTTTTATTCCTTTTGCTTATCTCCATCTTTTCTAGTGTCAACAAAACGTCTTGATGTTTAGCTTTAGATGAGTTTGCATCAACCATTTTTCCCTAATGAGTTCAAGGGGCATATCAGACTAATGCAGCTGTTTTGAGTAAAAGATACAAGTATTGTTCACATATACTGAAGTTCTCGTTTCCAGTACTAAGGAACTTTCAATTTTGGGGAGACATACACATTTACTTATTCTGCTTTTTTGGTGTTCTTATTATATCTTTATCTAATTTTACAGTATAGCTCTTTCATTTTTTGTTTCTTACTAGTTTCCTATTTGTTTGTGGACATAGATGTCAGTAATGAAATGAGTGAAATGACAGATAATGGGCCAATAAACAATGAGAATCCTGTGTATCAAAGTATGAATATGTTGCCCAAGCACTGCGTGTTGAAAAAATATAGGGTAAATGATGTTGTGAAATTGGCCAAAGATAAAATGTTGGTTTTGAGTGAAGAAGCTTTATTTCTAATATGAAATTTGGATGTCACTCAGGGTGTCTGTCTGTCTGTCTCTCTCTTATTACTATTATTATCATTTACATGTGACCAACTGGTATCATCAATCAGTCTGTATATTTTGCAATAAACAGTAAATGCTTGGCTGTACCAAATGGTTAATCAAAGGATATGTATAGAAAAATGGGGGGGGGGGGGGATATAAAAAATCAAAAACAAATAAAAAACAAACAAACAGACATATGCCTACCTCTACATCCTCTTCTGAACCCCTTCCATAACCCTCCCACCTTGTTGCTTAACCTTCAGGGGCAACCAGCATGAAAGATCTTACCTACCCATCCCTATTAGTTTGGAATGCAATTTTTGGCAGTATTCCTTAGCTTTTGTGATATCACACTATCTATGACAATAATCCGATTAGAAAAATTCACAGGACTTTCCACAAAACAACTCTTCTGGAGTGGAGGGGGGAGGGGTGCAATAGAGGACTATAGTAAAGTTATCAGGCACCATAAAGGACAGCAAAACAATCAACCCGCTGAATCCAGGTGATGCGAGCAACTTGTCATGAAAAATATTGGTTGCAGGTTGGGGTGATAGGAATATGCTGTTACGAAAACTTGGGCTGATGGCCAGTTTGATTGAAGATAAGACTCAGTGGGCATTTAAGAAGTGGCTCTTGCATCAATTCCACTGGTTAATGAAGGTGGAATACACCATTTGTGAGCTATGATCGGAGGAGCAGGTTGTGTTAAAGAAAAGTTGAATATAAAAATATATAAAAATGGCACAAATAATAAAATGTTGATAACTGTTTTTGATATTGCAAAGAGAGAGAGATGATATACAGTCTGTGAAATGAAGGTCTAGTACCATCTTGACATAGCATATCAAATGACAATAATAGATCTTGGTAAATAGCAAGAGCAAAAATGCTTTAGCTGGAAAGGATATCATAACATTGCAAAGTGGAACCAAGTTGTCTTCATACTGCAATAGAGTGTTCATGTGGGCCAAGCCAACAAGCCACACACCTGGGAGAGATGCCCATCAAATAAGCCAAATGCCTGGATTTTGAAAAACATGTGGACAGTTAACCTGGGGTATAAATTCTGTCAGCTGCAGAAATACTACTACATTTTTATATCCTCTTTATCAAAAAATTTAAATGATGTTTTTCACAATCTTTTCTATGCATAGATTTCCCCCCTATTTCAGTAAAAAGGTATAATAATCTCTAATACACTTGATAGTATAACTATCTTTCAAATTTGGAAAGCTGAGCGCTAAATCATCTTCAGGAAAATTTTGAAAAATCAGCTTTCTAGAAGACAGAAGTATGGGACCCAAAATCCCATTTCTTTCTGTTATGAATATATTTTCAGGGAGAGTTAGTAGACGGCCATAATGCTTAACTCACTGTGTTATATTAGTTTACATATAGGGTACCCCCAGAGGATAGATTTTTTTTTTCTTAGCCCAAACAACCCCAAATCAACCAAGAAACACAATGAAAATATTTAAAGGGATCAGTGAGCCATTTTCAAATCTCCCCGCTAGGTTGCCAGACCGGGGCTTCCCCACCTCCGCTGCTGCCACATCTTCTCCCTTCACTTCTGATGTGCTTCATACGCTGTCTTCCAGCATATTTTACATGCAACCATTAGTTTAATCCTTAAAACTATATATATAAACTGAATAAATTCATTTTCAAAATGCAATAATTCAAATAACATAAATAGAAGGTGGTGGCAGAGGGCCCCACATGTTCATCATCACTGCTTTCCTCATTCTTAGAATAATCTTCACCTACTACATAATCACTATTTTTATCACTTATCATCTAGGGGGTTGTCACTATCACAGTCCCCCTCATAATCAATAAATTCATCATCTTCACGTGAATGTAATGAATGAATGCTGGGTATATCTTGTGATTGGTGGCGTGTA
>NW_020871346.1:189461-191894 GCF_003789085.1 Penaeus vannamei | reverse complement strand
GTGACAAACATGTAAGATTAATATATATTGTATCATATAGTAATTAGATATAATATAATGCTGGGTACATATCTCCCTGGTTTTAAAATGATGGTCCCCATCATAATCAAACATCATCTAAATTCATATAGCTAAAAACAATAGAAAAATACATAAGAAACCGTGGCACAGTTGTGTAAAAACCGTAAGCAACGTAAAAAAAACAAACAGGACATAGGTATTGTGGCAGTTTATCAGTATCAAGTAGATTCGCTTGTTATTTTCTAACTGATGCCGAGAGTGCACATTTTCGGGCTTCGGAACTGCAGTGTGCGGGCGGAGCTGAAGGAATCCCATTTTCAGGTGGCGTCACAGAATGCACGGGCGGCGCTGAGGGGAGTGCGTCTTCAGGCGGCGGTAAGGTACGAGCGGCGGGGGCGCCTAGATACATACGAGCGAACCTAGTAAAACAACTCATAAGCTGCAAATGAATACCTATAACTGATAAGTGAACACAGAATACAAAAATAACGTCACTGCACAATTAATAACTCCATATTAAGAATTGAACACAGAATAAGAAATATTTAAGGAAAAGCTAGGTATTGATCACCGATTTCTTTCTTTTCTTTTTCTTTTCAAAAATTCATACGGATTTTAGGTGTGGTGCGAGGCGAGGAGAAGCTGGGGAGCTGCAGGCTGACAAGGCAGAGAGCGGCTGACGAGGAGATTTGAAGCAGTGTGTGGCAAACAAGGTCATGGCACGACCAGTTAGCGGGATGTTGTTGTTTCCTGTCGCATGGCTGCGATGATGAAACCGCATGGCGAAGAACTCGGCTCGGTGTAAAGATGTTTTGGGTGGTCCACGTCCTTGGTGATATGTGGTCCAGCTGGGGTCTGGATATCGGCATGGCGCTGGCGGCAACAGACGAGATAGATGCTGAGGGGTCAGCAGCTGGTGCTGAGAGTGTTATGGCGGAATTCAGCAGCTAGGCAGACAGCGTCAGCTATCAGGCTTGGGGACATCTCTGCGGGACTGGGTCACAGTGTGCTTGGTAGGGTATAATGTTGATGCGGAGGCGTATAAGTTCACTTTCACCGCTGCTGCCAGTTGTAAGAGCCCAAAATGTTGGGTCCTATGAGAGTTTGGTAGATGGCGAGCTTAGGGTTAAGGTAGACAACCAAAGTGTCTTGACTCCTTTACTGAATAAGATGTTGGAGTGCAGCAGCTCCTTGGAGCAAGTTGTTGCTCCTTAGCTCCCCGCACGGAGTCTGCCTGATCTCCTGTACAATGGTCTAAAGATCGCATCAAGTCACATGGTTAGCATGTGACGAACGGTGATGAACAAGCAAGCGTTACATCAGCACATACCTCTTGTGGAAAAGATAGACAACATGACATTGGAATGTCTGGTGTGGCAATAAGAGGAATAAACAGGGGAAGCAATGGTCAGGCGTATATGCATATGTATATGTATGTGTGAAGATATGTATGTGACAAACATGTAAGATTATATATATATGTGTATCATATAGTAATTAGATATAGATATAGCTGGATTACAGTGTGTGTGTGTGTGTGTGTTTGTGTGTGTGTTTGTGTGTGTGTGAGTTTGTGCGTGTGAGTTTGTGTGTGTGTGTTTTGTGTGTGTGTGTGTGTTTTGTGTGTGTGTTTATTTGGTGTGTGTGTGTGTGTTTTGTATGTGTGTGTGTATGTTTTTTTTGTGTGTATTTTTGTGTGTGTTTTTGTTTGTGTGCATGTGAAAGTGTGAGAAAGTGTGAGTGTGTAAGGAGAGAGTGATAGTGTGTGTGCATGTGTGCATGCATGCATGCACTTCTGTGTCTAGTTTCTCTATTTTTTTTTAATTATTAACTGCAATAACACAACCAGTATTGATATTATTGGAATCTTTCTCTGACAGTCAAAGACATGAACAATCAAGATGGTTGTGATCAGCTGACCATGCACAGATTACAAACTGAAATCAAAAACACATTTTTCCCAAACATAGTCAGATTTTAAGACACTGCACTGACAGAGTTGAATGTGAAGTCATGTAACATTTAATTAGGACTGTAAAAAAATAAATTTATAAAAACAATGTTTATAGGACAGATGGTATTCCTCACATTTAATAAAACTTCCTCAGAAGGGAGCATGATTTTCAGCTTCATGGCATCTATGGCTTGCTGTGATTAGATGATATAGATAGCCATCCTATTTTTCAAAAAATGAAACCCTTTATTAATGATACATGACTTTACACTCAAAGGCAAGCTCACTATAATGACTTCAAGGTGCCAGGACATTCCCTATGAATTAGACTTTGCCTGTCTGTCCACAGCTACTCATCTCTCTCCTTGGCTACCAATGGCAGCTATTGTTTCCTTGCTCATTCATATTTAATCTGATTTCTCTCAATGCATATAATGTGTGCTAAGTGTGGCTAAGAT
>NW_020871346.1:176961-179461 GCF_003789085.1 Penaeus vannamei | reverse complement strand
TCGAGGAAATTAAGGGGAAATTATGTTTCTGGTCCTATGCTGATTGCCATACCCCCTCTCCCCGCCCTGAAAAGAATAAATAAAGATAATATAGAAAGGAATTTTTGTACTTTCAAGTTCTTTTCTCCACTTTCTTGATCCCGATACGACCGTGTATCTATGCGAGCGACAGTTTGTGCGAAAGACCTTTTACAAATTACTGTACATTCGTAAGTCCACGTATTGCTCCGCATGATTTCTAGGAGTCGCCACGAGACGCTGGCGGACAAGCAAACTTCTGGCTTTATCGGTCTACATCTTTTGGTAAACTTCCTGTTCTCTGAAACTTCAAAACTATAATAAAAAAAAAAAAAGCAAAACGAAAACCATGGGAAAACCAGGGCGACTGGTCCACTTACACCACATTCCTCCCTACGTGTAATATAGACCCCATAAAACGCCTGCGTGCATGTCATTGCGTGAACAGACACCGGCTAATAGTCGGGACGGAGCTGAAGGCGCTCCGACACGGGTTTTTTATGATATGGCATCATTTCAGTATTGATTTAAATACGATGTTAATTAGCATAGAAATTCAAGCCTCTCTAATTATTAGCATCAAAGATTCGATACAAATACGCTACTTTTAAAAGAGAATGTATTACTTCGCGTGATTTTACATGGTTATTTCTTTCATAACTGACATAAACACAGATACAAACACACACGCACATTGTATGCATGTGTTCTAGCATCACGAATGCATCCAATTAAACCAGTGGTTCCCAACCCCCATGGTCGCAAGAATAAAAGAAGAATAGCTGGATATGTCAGTAAAAGTTCTTTATTTTTATTTTATTAACACTTGTTTACTGAAATTCAATTTGGTAATATAAACCTATAAACGTATAGAATAACGTAAGCTAATATACATCTACAAGTATAACTACCATGAAAATGTTTGGATATAGTATATGTTCACACCTTTAGGGTCGCTAGCCCAGGCTAGGACTGTCTTTAGGGTCGCACCCAAAGAAGTTTAGGAAACACTGAACTAAGCAGTGCTGTGAAACGCTCGAGGTTCAAGTTTCGAATGTTTCAAGTACAGTCGTGACAGCTCTTTCCGCACAACGCGGTGGCACATTTGGAGTTTCTTCATGGCATGGAAACAGGAACGCAAGACCAAACCTTCATAGCCACCGTTCTCTAGGAAACCATAAAAGTTATAAGTAATAATATTTTATAACGAAATGTTAATTTAATGGAAACAAGATATACCAGCATTTACCAAACGCCTTCAATGAGAGTTGCAAAGTAGCATTTGAAACTTTAAAAAAGGCTCATTATTGTTTTTCTTTTTAGATCAGGACCTTTTCTTGATATTTTCATTACTTAAATAAAGAATTTGATCTATATATGTGTTGCGCTTAGAAAAAAGCCTTGCGGCTCCAGTTATCAAAACAGGCGATTTCCACATTAATATTTTAAACGGGGTTATCTCTCGGTAAGTGAAAGTCAGGCGATTTATTTTTCTCGGCTAAAAACGACTACAAAGATTTGTTTAGACCAGGGGTCGGCAACGTTTTGACCATAGTGTGCCAGTTTATAATTAATGACTTTTTATTCATAACTTGCGTGCCATTTTTTTTTCAGCTCTGTATACCCAATTGTATTTTCCTGCACATGCATAACATAGATGTAAGATTTTGTGGCATTTACTTTTCTGTGAAGCAAAAAAAATAAATGTTTTACAATTTTAGATTTATACTCACTTCTTTTGTTCATGCAACTGAATAGGGAACTTAATATGGAGGTTGCATGATCATTCGCAGTAGTTTCCAATATTTCGCGATTTTAAAACGGCTGACCATAATAATAAGACTTTCTCTCTCTCTCTCTCTCTCTCTCTCTCTCTCATATCATTTTGCTGTTTAAATTTTATCTTTGATCCTCTGAATTACAAAGCGTGCCATAGACAAGCGATCTGCGTGCCAAGTCTGGCACTCGTGCCAAAGGTTACCGACCTCGGATCTAGACTAAACGTAAAAACTGAAAAAAAAAAATACACGAACAACTAGCCTCTGAATGAATTTACTGGTCTTGAAATATCAAAAATACTTTTTTATCCTAAATGTATACAGAACAAGAAAAATGTCGATTGGCAACTATGTCTGGTTATCATAATCAATTATAAATTTATAATAGTAACAACAAATCGATAAATAATACTAAGACTTACATGAGTAAGAATCTTACTGCCTGCAAGAACTCATTTTGACATCACGCATGTTTACATTAGCTATTTGCTGGCACTCCCACTTCCACATAAAGTAAATAGTAAAAATCACCGTATGAAATAACAGAAAGAAATGAATATATTGGTATTATAAAGCAAAACACTTTCCTTCCAATGATTTCGTTATTTCATCTAGCTTACTATATACAGCAAATAAAAGTTTCCTATTCATATTAATATTCTGTTTTGTATTTTTATTATTGCTCTATAAAGTACTGACCCAAA
>NW_020871346.1:129461-139461 GCF_003789085.1 Penaeus vannamei | reverse complement strand
ATAAATCATATATGTGTTGTGTGTGTGTTGTGTTNAGAGAGTGAGAGAGAAGAGAGAGTGAAGAGAGAAAACAGAGAGTGAAGAGAGAAGAGAGAGAGGCAGGGTAATGAAGAGAGAGAGAGACGAGACAGAGAGAGAGAGAGAGAGAGAGAGAGAGAGAGAGAGAGAGAGAGAGAAAGAGAGGGGGGGGCGAGGCTAGAGTAGGAGAGAGACATAATAGAGACAGGCAAACAAACAGAAAGACAGAACCAGAAACAGAGGAAGAACAGAAACGATACTTTAAAAACAATCTCATTCATAATATAAAACAGAAAATCTTCGCTAAAATTCGCGCTCAGATTCGCGCGAGTATAAAACCCGACTTGGCGCTACTTTTAAGCATTTTCCGCTCACGACCGAGTTTTCGTGCGCGCGAAACGGGAACATAAATTCTTGTGACTTTTGAAAATGATTTTGCAAATGTTAAAAGATTGCAAAACGTCCTTAAAAAGAAAGAGAAAAAAAAACGAAAGATGAAGTGATTACTGATATATGATGTTAATAACGAAATAACAATAATAATAATAATAATGATAATGATAGGATAATTATAATAATAATGATAACAGTAATAATAGTAATTGATAACAATAACAATGAAAATAATAATAATAACAATAATAACAATAACTGATAATGATAATGACAATAATGATAATAATGACAATGATAAAAATAATGATAATGATAAGAACAAGACTAGGAATAAGAAGAATAAGAATATAATAACAATAATGATAATAATAATAGTAAAATTAATAAGGATAACAATAGTGATGATGATGATGAAAATAATAATAATAATGATAATGATATCATCAATAATGATAATGATAATAATAAATTAATATTAACAGCAACAATAATAATAATAATGATAATAATAATAATAGTAATAATAATAATAGTGATAAAATGATAATAATAATAATAATAATGATAATAGTAATAATAATAATAATAATAATATTATTATTATTATTATTATTATTATTATTAATATTAATAATGATAATATTAATAATAATAATAATGATAATAATAATAATAATAATAACAACAACAATAATAATAATAGTAATAAGGATAATGATAACAATAATAATAATAATAATAATAATAATAATAATAATAATAATAATAATAATAATAATAATAACAATAATGATAACAATAATAATGATAATAATAATAACAATAATAATAGCAATGATAATGATAATAATGCTAATAATAATGATATAAATCATGATGTTAATGATAGTAATGATAGTAATATCAACAATAAAAGACGATGATGATAATAATAATGACAATGATAATGATAACAATGATAGTCATTGTTATCATTATCATCATTATTATCATTATCATTTCTATTACTATTACTATGATCATCATAATAATCATTAGTATCATCATATTTTATTACTATCATAATCATCATCTTTATAGAATAGCATATTGATAGGAAAAAGGCAGTTTTTTTAATGATTAAAAAAAATCTCTTACATCGTATTAGTAATGATAATAATGACAATAATAATCATCATCATCAGTTTTATCATTCTCTTTTTTTCATAATCATTGTTATTATCATTATCATTATTGTTAGTATTATTATCATTGTTATTATTATTATTATTATTATTATTATTATTATTATTATTATTATTATTATCATTATTATTATTATAATTATTATCATTTTTCATTATTATTATTATCATCAATATCATTACGAGTATCATCATTATCATTATTGTTATTATTATTAATGTATCACTATCATTATCATTACTTTTATCAATGTTACAATAACTATGATAACAGTAATGATTATGATAACTAACTGGACTCGTTTCAATTCCACGAAAAACAATAATAATGATAATAAGAGGTCCTCCTCTCTCCCTCTTTCACCCTCGTCCTTTTACTCTTTGCCCACCCCCCATTTCTTCTCCCCTCTCTTTCTCTTTCTCACTCTACTGCTTCCTCTCGCTCCCAAATCTTCTTAAAATTTACTCCTCCCCTTAAACTTTAAGCCCTGCATCTTCCTCCTTAAACTCCCTCACCTCATTTTCTCCTAATCACTACCCTCTCCCATTTTCCTTTATTCTCTAAGATTGGCCTGTGTCCTAAATTGTACTTGATAATTTGATATTAATATGTCTTTTGGTACTTGATATTTACTTATAACAGCTAGGATATACGAATGCGAAGAGCAGAGGTATTTGATACCATTTTTTTAGTCAGTTTGGTAGGCTACATTCATGTGAAAATGGCACCTTATGCAGAAACTGGTAATTTTCCCCCACAATACTTCATAATTACAGTAGAACACTCTCTCGATCACTACCTGTTCTTCATGCTATTATGATAAAAAATATGCTTTTCTATTAGCTTTGTGATTAAGTCATTATAAGCTGTACTTGTAGTCCCAAGATGGAGAAATTGGAACTGAATCGCTTCAAAATAACAAATATCCAATTTAGGCATGTTTCTACGAAGGATTTTTATTGCACAAAAAGAAGAGCTAAGTTAGCCTAGAAAAATACGTTTTCTGGAGAGTAACAGAAGACTGTAGTTGAAGTATAACTTAGATAATTCGACATTAGAAGGTATGCATTCTAAGAGCATATATGGAGGGGATTATATAAACGAAAAGGATCAATATTGTAAACTACATATTTCGTGACATGAAACCATGGGCATATCAGGTACCCATGGAGATTGGTGTCTAGCCATTTCAATTTATCCAGTCACAGCAAAGTAAAGTTTGCAAACACAGTTCCTGGAGTAATTCTAATGACGATATAAATCTTAATTACATAAACTACACAGTTTGTTTTGTAATGCTATTTTTATTCGTACCTGTTCTACTTCTATATTAAATTTTATATGCATCCCGCACACTTTAAAAACTTTGAGCCAGGTGGCACTCTAGTACGCAGTTATCACTATGCCAGATTTCATGTCTAATTTCGAGGAGTTACTGGTTTGATTGCAATTAAGTTAGTATTTTAACCTACCTTTTTTTCTTCTTAGATATGATACTGCCTATATAAGGAATTTCCCAAAGCATTTTCTCCAAATTGCGAGGATTCACACATCCCTCATTCGCCATGTACATTCTCATCAGGGTTTTAACTAATCCATTATCATTATTTTTTTATCATTAGTGTCATTATTGTCATAATTATTACGCATCCCTCATTCGCCAAGTACATTTTCATCAGGGTTTTAACTAATCCATTATCATTATTTTTTTTATCATTAGTGTCATTATTGTCATAATTATTATCATGATGATGATTATTACTATTACTACTGCTTTTTCTACTACAATGCTCAGACAGTGAAGCTATATAAGACATAGTTGTGTTCCTTGATACTGCAGCAGGCTACTGTTACATCAATATTTCCACTGATAAATTTTTTAAATGCATCCATAGCTACTTCAGACGACTTAAACTATTACATGCAAAGGTAGTCTTGTTAAGTGTTTACAAGTCATCATTTAACAACCAAAAGGCACTAAACAGTAACAGTTATATTACAATTCTAAGTTACCCTAATGCATTTTCCAAAAAAAAGTTAGATTACTACATTATGCTTATATTACTGTTGATGCTTTAACAAAATTTATGGGAAGTTCTTTTCACAGTAACATGCTTCAATGCTTTTATTTTATCATTATATATATTTTTTTGTCTGCCATTAACAAAGTATTTCTATGAGACCATAATTTGGGAACTTGAATATGGACTGAACTCTTAGGTTATTCACAATAAAAATTTAGTAAACTAGAAGGTGCCAAGATTAACTATCACAGCCAAATCTGGAGATTTACCTCCACCACCAAAAGCTCGAAGAAATATAAACTAAATGTCTCTAAAATATTGTAAAATGTTACTGAATTCCTCTCAATGATGCAGTTCATATTTTTTCCAATTGATTGCTTTTCATAACAATGAAAGCTACTTTCCCTGAAATAAAACTGTCAATAATTTTAACTGAAAAATCAAAAAGTGTCCGTATTTGTTATATGGTATTTTTTAATTACATATATACTCCTCTTTATTATCCAAAATTACACTCCTTTCTAATAATTGGCAGGATAGTTATAAACTCAAAAATTTAAAATATGATATATTTACATAAATTAGCATATATACCTTACTTCCTATAGAGAAAGCAATAACAATAGCAATATCTTACAAATATATAGAAAGGGCACAAATATATTTACACTTTAAATCTCATACTTTCACAATAAAAAAAAAGAAGAAAAAAAAAATAGAATTAGAAATGTACATATAAAACAGCATCAGCTTGAAAATCTTCCGTAATTATTTACTTTCCAGACATGTTGGGGTGTAAAGGCTTGAAATTCGCCCTCCTGGAAAGACCAAGACGCAAACCAATAGGTCTCCCCGAAGTGGGTGAATTTCCGGACGAAATCCCTGGGCCATTAAGTACTGGACTTTTGAACTGCGATCTAACAAGTCCTGCAGATTTCGTAATACCTCCTGAGCTAGGTGAAGAACTAGCTGTCTCTCTAGAAGATATCGTTTGAGAAATTTTTGGTTTACTAACATTATTTACTGTTCTATTAGAAGGTATACTAGGTTTAGCTCTTGACACAGCAGGAGGTTGTATTCGAGGTGCTGTGTTTTCCTTCGTTTCAGAAACTGGCGTTCTCTTGGCGGAGGGAACTGTTGTCGCTGATGGCATTTTTGGAGGAGTGGATTCCAAGGGGGGAATTCTGTCTGCAGTTTTTGTTTTGACGGGTGAACCTCTAGCAGCCGGCGTAGTTTTGGGGAGGGATGGTTCCGGAGGGGGATTTCTGTCTTTGGCTTTTGAGTTGGCCGATGGTTTAGTCGCCTTTTTCTTGGGTGCTTTTTCTTTCTTCTCTTTCCCCTTCTTGCCCTTCTTCTTTGGGCTTGGGGCAAAGTCACTTTCTTCTGAGAAATCTGAGGGTTCAGCATCATCAAAGCCATCAAAGCTGTCTGAATCGCTATCTGGAAAGGAAAAGAAAAAAATGTAAATAAATAAATAAAAAATGTAAATTGACTGCAGTCTACTTACACTGAAAGGATTGAAAGTAAAGTTACACAATACTTATTTCTTAATCAATTCTCTGATGTGTGTAATTCAATAGTGATATATTTTGCAATCATCCCAATATGACATTATTAAACTAAAATTTCATGGTGAAAAAACAAGGAAATCATGACAGAAAATAACACAATACTGCATATTACATATATACATGGATATATAACAGCACAGATACTAAGAATATCCCAATTTAAATGCTAAGTAATGACACACACACACACACACAATACACACACACACACACACACACACACCACACACACACACACATATATATACATATACATATATAAGGTAACAAAAACACTGAAGTGAATTACCTTCCTTGAAAACAACAGTCTTTCTCTGTCTCTTGCTGGTAAGACCCCAGGATGTTCCAGGCATTGGCTCCTCTTCTTTGTAGGACTTCGCAGGTTTTGACTCCGCTGCTTTGCTGGACTTGCAGACTTTGGCTCGCGCTCTTTCTTGGACACTGTAGGTACTGACTCTTCTTGGATGGACTTTGTAGATACTGACTCTTCTTGGGTGGACTTCGTAGATACTGACTCTGCCTCTTTTTTGGACTTTGTAGGTACTGACTCTTCTTGGTTGGAGTTTGTTTTTGGACTTTGTAGGTACTGACTCTTCTTGGTTGGAGTTTGTAAGTTTTGGCTCCTCCTCTTTGCAGGAACTTGAATCCTTTGGTGGTGCAGATTCAGTTTCTTGCTTGGCTTCTTTTTCCTGTTTTAATCTGTCATTACTGCTTAGCAACGTTTCCTTTTCCTCAACACTGCTCACATCTTCATTCTTGATATCGATATTAATGTTTTCTTCTTCTTTGTGAGGGATGCGGTTCTCTTTGGCTGCCTCTGTCTTGGTTGAGACGGAACTGTCCTCAGAGGATGTAGCTTTAGTTTTGTCATCATTCTTCTTGGTTTGTTTGTCCTCTTCTTGTTTATCCTCTGGCTGTGGTTTATCTTCTGATGGAGGACTTCCGACAGTTTCTATTTTTGAGATTGCAAGTGCAGCTTCCAATTCCCTCTGCAATGAAGAATTTCTAAATTACAAAGTTGTAAGATATAACTATCATCCATACATTTGATTAAGCACCTAGCCTTTCGTGATTTGTTTGTATCTATCAAGACATATCTATGAAGGCATGAAATTAAGTTTTATAAATGAATGCAATAAATGACAAAGGACTCCAGGTTGCTAGTTGCTGTTATTACTCTAAGTCCTGAAAATAAGGAAATAAACCATAAGAACACTAGCTAGGATGGATTCCTATTTTACAAGATAACTATAGGTATATATTCATGCTACAATTATAGGGAGGGTCATTTCCATCTATCTATGCATCTCTATCGACTCACAAGAACCTCTGTAAAACTATAATTACAGGCACATATGGATTATTTTACAAAGACAGCATAAAGGAGCAAGAAATTCTTAAAGGTTATATGTGGGAAAAAATATGTAAAAGGGAAAGTTTCATATAGATAGATGGATAGACATATAAATTTATAGACAGAAGAATGATAATATAAACAGTATAATTTAAACTTATTACAATTACAGTTTCAGGAATTGGACTATTAAGAGCTCAAACCCTACATTAGGAGTTAGATGTCCCTCTCTCCATCCCCAAGTATTGTCACCGATTCCCTTTTTTTCTGAAATGCACATACCTGGAATATTTTTTCTTCCAAAGTCATTCTAGGTTTAGTGTTCGTTCTTCGTGGAGAGTTCTGAGTCGATGTCATAGGAACCCTGTCCTGGTTTGAAGCACTAGGTGACCGATCTTTCTTAAAGCTGCTTTCTTTATTTGTATTCTCCGCACAATCTTTCTCTTCATTTTTCTTTCCCTCTCCATCTTCCTTGGAACTTCGCCTCTCTCTGCCACTCCTCTCTTCAGAGTCTTTTCTCCTCTCTCTGTCTCTGTGTTTGTCCTTGCTTTTGTCTTTTTCTTTGCTACTATGTCTGTCCTTGCTTCTTTCGCGGGATTCACGGCGCTCCTTGCTACTTTCGTGCTTGTCTCTGTTTTTCTCTCTTTCTCGGCTCCTGTCCCTGTGCTTGTCCTTTTTCTTGTCCTTCTTCTCCTTGTGTCTTCTCTCTCTCTCCTCTCTGCTCTCTTTCTTATCCTTCTTACTGGAGTCTCTCTTCTTTTCCTTCTGATAATCAGCATCCCCTTCTTTATCACTTTTGCTCTTCTTCGATGGAGGTGTGAAGTCTGCAAAATCATCATCTGCAGAGGAATGGCAGAATTTGATGTTACCAAAATTTCTTTATGGAATTTTTTAATTGGAAAGAATCACATATAATATGAAACCTACTAATTGTAAGATATATGTACATATAAATGAATAATACATAATTCATGTTAGGCTAAATATCACACTGCAACATCAACCTACCAATACCTTCATCAAGATCCATTTGATAGGAGACTGGTGTCCTTATCCTGGAAAAAAGGAATAAAAAATATCAATATCTATTTGAGGTTAAAACTGGGCCCACATAACTAAATGCTAACTGAACTGAAGTTTAACACAGCTTTTAACACAGGCTTACAAAAGGCTGTGATTATCATAATTACTAGTAAGGCAAGATGAAATAAATAAAGGAACACAAGAATATAATCACATCAATAGATTGCTCTTGAAATTTAAATATATTGTAAAAATCATGCCTTATTTTCCATATTTGCACACCTAGCATTTCAGATCTGTTCAATAAGCAGTAGCATCAAATTTTCATAGTTAAAGAAAGGAAACTAAAGCAACTGTATAAATCTTATGGTTGATGTTAAACACTGATACTCGGTGAATATTCTGAAGACTTCTACACATTCAAGCTGCCTTCATACAATCTGCGAGGCCTCTGCCCCTCACTATACTAAAGTGAAGTCCAAAAATTTTGATCATATGTATTTTGGTACGAGAAGAACTGTAAACCGTTCTAGCAGTTTATCACCAAATAGGGAATAAGTACAAGCTCTATTGTGCCACAGTATACATGATGGAGGTCTGTCGGCCTAGACCCCATGCATGGAGACTAAGGTGACTGCTCGAGACTGTGGACTAGGGGCTTACATTAATTAGGAACATAGGCCTTCTGTCAACATCACAGAAAGTTTTGAGTGGAATCTGACAGAACAGTAAGTATAATTATGAGAAAATAGTTTCCATTTGAAAGTCAATGTTGTTTTCTAAATATTTTGCTGCATTTATTAGTGAAGAAACCACCAATGTACTTATACAACCTATAAGACAACACAGGTTTGCGAGTTCAATAAAGGCAAAACTGGTTAGTTTTTCCTTCCTGTTATCGTATATCTTTCAAGAGGAGAATATCAAGAGACCAACACCACACAAAGATGCACCACATTTCATAACCATAATAACCCAAGCAAGGTATTTCATAATTTATTTTCCCCTCAATCAAATAACATTATTTTTGATTTGCGACCGAAATTACATTACTTTTTTAATTTCTTATTTCTTTACTGTCGTTTCCATACACCGTTTGCCTTGTAATTGGCTGCAAGATGAAACTTAACTCTGCCATAATCTTAAAATTCATTACGATAAAAGGTCTAATATTGTGAAAAAAAATATACTCCTTATGTAGGCCTACCCATGACCTTGTGATATCTAAAGCTCCATAACTCCAATATGAATTACCAAATAGTATACAAACATGGTTATAAAGATATATAATTAGTTGATTTAGTATATTTATTTATTACATTTACGAGATAATTACATGGTTAATACTTATTCCTGTTAGTATATTAGGTACCTTTGCTATGCACTATTTCACACTCTTTCTTAAAACTTGTCATAAAAGAACCAACCTAATCGTAAATTTAATTAAATTAATATATTAGTAAGAAGTTAATGAGGAATTACCTAAGCACGAGAGGAGCTAACCTTTTGCCCTCCACTGAAGCCATATTTCACATCAAACACTCAGAAAAACTCTTGGAAATACACGAGCAAAGGTTCTTGTCTCTTTTTCGAGTCGGGAAATAATCGTTCGACTTCTGTTTTTCTTATTTTTATCGGATTTTTCTCTGTCTCTCTTTTCGTTCGTCGTCTTGCCTTTTGGATGGTTTTGGCGCCAATCAAATGAGGGTCTGAATTGTTTTTTTTTTATTATGTCATATAGTTTTGTTTTGTTTTTTGTTTTTTAGTCGTTTGTTAATTCGCTTTATTATGACATTACTTTACTTATGTTCGATTTGGTTAAACATAGTAAAACGTATTTGTTTTCTCTCTCTCGCTATTTCGATCTATATCTATGACATTTTACTTTTTATTAATTGATTTTCTTATAATATTCCTTTTTCGTCTCTCGCATCCGTGAATAAACTCATCACGAGATAATGAAAATATACTTGATTTTTCCTTCTGTAAGTTTACCATTTTCTCTTCAACTGTTTTACCACCGATAACAAAAATTGATATAAAATGTAAGAGAAATATGTGTGTTTATTGTA
Organism: Penaeus vannamei; assembly: GCF_003789085.1. NCBI lineage: Eukaryota > Metazoa > Arthropoda > Malacostraca > Decapoda > Penaeidae > Penaeus > Penaeus vannamei. The sequence goes on along the minus strand of NW_020871346.1, from coordinate 129,818 downwards.
AATCACTATGTAAGAATAGGTGTAATGTTATCTTGTAAAGATGTTACATAACATATGGCATACCGAAACAAATTACGATATATTAAAGTATAATTCATGACATAACAAATTATAACACCCTATCATACAACCCAAGACACATAATAACGCATTATACTCCCCTGCATCCTTTACAAAAAAGTAAGAAAAAAAAAACGAGAGAAAAAAAATATGTATAATCACGAAGAAAAAATCCAGAGCCTCATTTGAATTGCAAGTCACGTGACCATAATATTTGGACGTCATCAGCTGAGCGCTCGAGAGAAGGCAAGTGACAGCTTTTACTCGATGTTTTATGCCTCTGATGTCAGGAATTGC
>NW_020871346.1:109461-124461 GCF_003789085.1 Penaeus vannamei | reverse complement strand
GCCAAAGGTATCACAGCATTGTTTGGTTTCTTTATATATAATTGCTTATCTGTCAGACAGTAGAAAATAGCTAAAAGCTTGTTTTCTATGTCATGGAAGTGAGACATGGTTAAACTAGAACCTAGAACTTTTTTTTAGTACTTTTCAAACTATAATTGGTGTCTTTAAAAAAAGCCATTATGTAGGTGGTTCTTAAATAACTATTATTAATAAATAAAGCTACAAATTCTATTTCATACACAGAAGGATGCAATTTTCTAATAGCTTAAATATTTACCAAAACAGCTGCAGCGAGTGGGGGAGAGAATGTGAGTGTCCCGCCATTAGGATATAAGAAATGGGGTCTGGTGGATCAGGGAATGGTAATGGATTGCGCTGGACCAGGCGTCACTCCACCGTATCTTTATGATCACCTGGCGCAGACTTCACTCGCCAAGGGCTTCAATCATATGGTGTCTTCCGGTAAGATGATTAAAGAACTTACTTTTATTTTGCTTTGCTGTTTTGATTAGATTTTTTCCGTTCAAAGTCACCCTTCATGATTCTATTTTAGTTTCAAAGTGGACAATAATTTGTACTTTGAACTATATTTTTTTGTTTTTATGTGAGAAAGAGAAAGTACTTACAAATTATGTAGTATTGTGTCACGTAGTTTTTTGCACTGTTCCACAATTTGTTTCCTCAGTTATTTGTTATTTTTATCTATTTATTGATTTTCTTTTATTCATTGAATTATAAAGTTCTTACACATATTTTACTTTATAATAAGGGAGTCAAATGCTTTCCAAAATGTGCTATCCTCCATAAGGATTTCACCTCTTACTAGGCTACATCAAGTACTTTAAGTAGATTAAAGACAAATATTCTCACTTACTGCAGACTCAGTTTACAAAGGAAGAATTATCACCTAATGCATCCTCTTAACAACAGGTGTACCAGCATCTTCACTGCTCCTCACTGTTGGGCGTATTCCTTTTATTGGTTTTCTGTATGCACAAGAAGGGTCAGCCCCGCCATTTGTTGCAGATGTTGCCCTCCTTTATGCAAGCAAATTGAAGGATGCACTTGTTTCAGCTGCCAGGTGTGTGATTCTAGGCTACATGGTTTGTAATAGTCTTGAATCTTTTCTTCCTTTCTTTCTATCTTGTCAAATCTTGATGTTTTTAGAGAAGAGTACAGTGAGAATGATAAATGTTATTTAAAAGAAGCAGCTACATAGCCAAAGTTCATCCCCATTGTTGTTGTTCTTCTTATTTTACGCATGTATGCCTTAAAACTCTTAAACCAGATATGAAAGAGCTGCATTAAGAAGGGAATTGTAGATCTCGATGTTTCAAGTCGAGTTTCAAGTCATACAGATCTGACTAGGATGATAAACATTCAAGGCAAGCAGTGTTTTTCTAGAGAGGTTTCATACTCATTTTTTTACACTTTATACTTAAGGTAGACCATGGACAGTAAGTCATAAAAACAAAATTTAAATGGATACAATCTTGCATGAAATGAGATTTTATTAGTAAATGCTATAAGTGATTTATTCTTATTTTTGCATTAATCTGATTTCAAGGATTCAAAAAATCCAGATACCTTAGTAAGAAAATATAGTTTACAGAGCTTCATGTGGTATGGCTATGGGCTTTTCCAAAAGGCTTTCTAGCCCTCGCTGAGTGCGTTATAGTTATATACTTTTGTATACGCAATGGATATATTCTGATATCTTTTCATGTTGTTGAAGGTATTCCTTATTTATTTCAGTGGTTGGCTATTTGGAAGAGGAAAGAATAGGGAAGCAGAGAAATCAAAAGAGAAACCAAAGATTGAACCTGCAACACCATTGCCATACAAGTAAGTGGTAGCAGCATGTTATATATAAATATGGTATTTGAAGTGATAAGTAAAGAATGTTTTTTAACTCCTGATATCATTTGTTTGATTTTAGATGGTCTGTTCCTGACAAAAGAAGAACAGGCCTGTCCTTGAGTCTGGCCCCTGGACGCAGACTAGCAGCAGTTACAGACGACTTCGGACGTGTAACACTGATTGATGTCCAGAGAGGAGTTGCCTTGCGGATGTGGAAAGGTAATGTAACATATATGTATATTGAAAGATTCTTTATATTTCATATGGGTAATATTGAAGTGTTTTAGTCTTTACTGAAGTGTATGTGTTTTCTCTCATAGATATATTTCATGTAGATAAACAGTATTTGTCATCATTTAGTGGAGCCCAAAATTGTATGTGAAGGAATGCTGTTGGTTCCTAGGTTATATCTTTAGCGACCTCCTTCTCCTCGCAACACAAGCACAGGAATGAACACACATGTTTTTTTAAGTAGTAGGTTTGAATTCAAAATGACAGCTGATCTAATGCTATGAACTAATGGTTACATTCCATGATTAGAAGTCAGCCTAGTAAAGCAGTTTGTTTAGCAACAAGGCAGTAGGAGTAACTTTACAATTTGCTGTTGAAGACTCACTCTTTTGAAGCAAGAAGGTACACCTTGATGTGTACAGGCATGTTCAGTAAACATTTTTTTAATGAGCAAAAATCTTGAAGCAATATCTTGAACTTAGGCCTCAATTTAGACAGAAATCAGTTCACCTTACATCATTCCCATTCACGCTTTGCATGTTGCCCAATGTGTAATTTCATCCATTCTTAAGTGAAGAGTTGTCACTGAGGGGAATACCATTTAGTTTTTGTTTAGGTGATGTTTGTGAAACTGTGGGCAGAATTTGCAGTGTTAGGATACTCAGCCGGGAAGGAAGTTAGAGTATGCTGTCCTGTATTATTTTCATCCCATATAAAATGAAATTTCAGACATAGAAAGTATTAAATGATGGATAGACACTCTATTTCTGCTAAATAATCTTATAATATTTTAAATATTTTCCAGGTTACAGAGATGCAGATTGTGGGTGGCTGGAAGTCGAGGGTGAATGGGGGGGAATGAAGAGGCAGGTCGCATTCTTGCTTATATACGCACCAAGGCGAGGGTTGTTGGAGGTGTGGACCCCACAGCAAGGGCCAAGAGTTGCTGCATTCAATGTGCCAAAGCATGCACGGTAAATTTCACAACCACTTAATTTTTTGTGTGTGTGTGTGTCTATGTCTGTGTGTGTTTTGAAATTGTTAGGAATAGAATATATGTCTTCCTTTCATTTATCTCATCTTAGATATAGATTGAAAGAGTGATTTCCATTACAGGTTATTATACACTCCACACACCCTGCTTGGTGTGAATAGTGTGCGAGGTGTCCGATGTAAGGTCTTCCCAGTTCTGTTTGTGACTCCTGATGGGCAAATCAGCGAAGTTATTGTTCCCTTCCATATGGCTCTTGGGTAAGTTTTGCTCATGATTTTTTTTAATGATATTATGTTATATATTTTTTTAACTTTTTTTTTATTGATTTTTCTTAATTTTTCATTTGATTTGTTTTTGTTTTAGATTTTTCATGTTTTTCATTATATTCTTCATATTATTATTGTTATCATTATTACTTTTTTTTTTATTCTTGATTCTTGGGATTGCAATGTAGACTAATATTTACCGTTTTCTCTTATTTCTTTATTTAGTGGGAAGACAAGCAAGAGAGCCCGAGATCTGCACCTTCTGAAGACCCTCAAGTCTCACCTGAGAAACAACAACGAGGAAGAGGTACTGAAGACCGTCTCCGAGATAAAGACATCGGGCGTCCGGAAACAGGCAGTCCAGGCCCTGATCCTGTCGCAGCATCTCACCTCGTCGCTGCTGCAGGGTTTGCTGGACATCTTTCTACCTGTTTACTGTCCTGATGCGGAAGAGGAGAAAGGTGAGAGGGTGAGGTTATGTATTTAGATGTCTCATTAAGAAAAGAAAAGAAATGAGTGATAATTTTCTGTTTGTAGCATTTATGTGAAAATGAATGGGATGAACATTTTTCTCTATCATTTCCTTTGTTGCTTCATTGATTGCATCATTAAATGGATAATTGTAAGTGAACAAATTCAAAAGTAAGAAATGTGAATGCTGCTTAAAAGGCAATTGAAAAGTGGAGAATTTGAAATTAAAATAAACAGTTCTATTATACACCATTGTGGATATCAGTACATGATCCCAAAGCTACCTCATTTAATAAAATTTATTGAAACAGTTTTTACATTTGATAAAGATATATTTATGATTGTCCACAATATTAACAATAATAAATTCTCTTTTGCATTGAATCAGATTACATTTCATATTTACATTAAGTTCAAAGTACATTAGTTTAATTCACATTTACCACCAACTTCAGAAGATGGTGTTCAGAGCCAAGATCATGAGAGCCGTCTTCTCGGCCAGCAGCTTCTACGCTTGAAGCAGTTGTTGCAGCTCTACATGGTGTTGGTAGAACTACACACAAGCCGGGAAGCTTCGCCGGACCCAGATGATGAAACATTAGTGTTGGTAAGTAGTTTTGTTGCTTTTTCTGTATATGAATATATACCTGTGAACATACCTGTTTGTATGCACACACTTGCTTACAAGTACACAAGTGACATGGGAAAAAATACAGGTCTCGATTCATATTCAAAGGTATTTGTTTCTTTTTATCTAAGCTTATGTTTATGAGTAGCTCTAAGGATTTATATTTAATATTTCCTCATGTCTTTGACTGTCATGATGCTCTGCCATAGTTTTCCTCATTGTTAGAGAGAATAAAAGATCATAGATTTTTTTTTATCCAAACTCAGATGTTGGTTTGCAAGAGTTGGTACTGCCCTTAGTATATTGCATAATTGCCTACTTAGTGTTTTGAGATAAAAGCCTAAGTCATTTGGACTTTTTACTTGAAATAGCCATTTTCTTTCTTTCATTTTTATGGTCTTCCTCTAATTGTTTTACATATGGCTGATATATCTGGAAATGCTTAGTCTCTCCTTTATCAAATAATTTATTCTACTTGGAGATGATACATACATGCACATCCTCTTGGAGTGTACAGCATGGACTTCCAAAAAATGACAGTACAATATCACATCCTCCAACTGTCATGGAATGGTTCTGTGAAAGTATTTGCCTACATGCATGGTGTGGGCCTTTTATACAGAGGAGCCATACAGAACATTTACAACAACTTTAACAATGAAAGTATCAACTATGATGGCCTGAAAATGATGTGCACTTATTTTTTCAATTTACAGCAACTAGCAAGACTTCTGGTTCTGACGCCAGCGGAAACCAAAGCGTTCCTGTCAACCTTGAACATTATGCGAACTCCAAGACTACGAATTCGAAGAAGGTAAGTCTATCTCCAGTTTAGAAATAGAGAATAATGTATTAAGATCATCAACACAAAGAAAATAGTTTCTGCAAAAGAGTTCTACATGTTTTATTATCTTGTTAAGATTATGGCTTTTAGAGACAGTAATAAGTATAGTTCATTCCTACAGAAATTATAAGTAAAAGATTAGATAAGTATTAGTTGTTGAATTGCCATTGTTTTAGAATGAAAGTTTATTAACCGTTTTATTTTACTTATAGAATATTTCTGATTAACAAGGTTTTGTTTGCTGAGGACAGTTTGACATTATGCATGTTCATAGCTGTTTTTGCATGAAATTGCTTTTTGTCATGTTTTAGATATATGATATCTTAGTATGTAAGGGTATTAACGTAACAGATATGTAGTGTACTTTTTTCCCACCCTGCAGGTCAGATTTTCCGATTCATCAGTGAACTTTAGCATAGGCTCTTTTATTCGCTGCTGGGATGTAACTGTAGGATCTTTAGTGAAGGATTTGGCCAACAAAACGCTCCCTGTTAACATGAAAGAAGACATTCAACAAGAGAAGCGTTTGAGACTGGGTAAGTGTCTGTTTCTGGAAATATTATGATTGATTTGAATTCATGAAATTTTGATTTTGAAAAATGTTGAAAAGTGAAATATGTGATATCTTTGTTTCTTTAAGAGTTAAAGAGAAATATCCTGAGAGATACTAAGAGACAAATGTCAGTTATATATTGTGACCTGAAATGTGCATGACAGACACCTTGAGCCTCTAAGTGGAGATGAAACTTTTGCTAAAAGCAGTGTACAAGTGGTACTCATTTTACTTTATGAATGTGTCACTTTAAAGACTTATTTGAAGAGATTTTTAAGACTTACTGAATAGATTGAACCTTTTATTTGAGGGATGTAAAGAATTGTAATTGATGCTTGAACAATTAATGGCTTTTTATGTTCATGTACTTGGGTATCAGTACTTTCATTCTGAGCCTGTGAAATTTATTGTACATTAGGAAAACTGTATATGCCCAACATATACCGGAAATGCTGTTATGCATTATTGCTTTGTATACAGTGGTGTCATCTTACCTAACTTGTTTTATTATTACTTTTCTTTAGTTAGCACATAGTCTTCTGTCTGGCATACTTGGCTTAATTCATGATAAATAATGAAGAGAGAAAAAAAGATATTCTTTCAGATTTTCAAGAGTTGTTGTAAGATTATATTATACATATACTGTACCTGAAAAGAATCAAGCGGGTTTGCTTTGTTGCTAAACTAATCTACTCTAGAAATATCTTCTCTCTGTTTCAGGGGAATTCCTCTATGGCTGGGCTTGGCATAGTGAAAGTATGAAGAAGTTCAGTCAGGCCATCGAAGAAAGCGGAAGCAACTTGGAGTCCTTACTGCATGTAGCATACACCATTGGTCCCTTTGCTGCAGTCCTGACACAGTGTCAGCCCTTCATCTAGGCACAATATTTTACTGTCTGTCCACATTAGCAGGTGGAAATACCATTCATGTAGTCTCTGGTTGGAAAATTTTGTTTGTTTCGTAGAAGCTGTTTGCATTTGAGGTTTTATTTGATTATATGATTCTCTTCCATTGTGGATGTATTTTTTTGCTTTTGTAGTATTTTAGAAGAGTTCTACTAAATTATTATGTGATAGGATTAAATGTATATTATGAGATAATTTCATATAGAAAAATAGTCTACATTTACACACACCTTAATATGGTATTAAAGGTGTTCTCATATTGCTTTGCCAGATCTTAAACACGTCTTTCTTCCAGGAGAAAAGGTGCTATGCGATATTAGCCAGCTGAGTCCTTGGTGGAGCTCAGTAAGGGATAAGTTAGTGGCCTCCACCCAGCCTTACCAAGCCTACATTGCGTCACTCTTGTGCCGAGGCGTTCATGCCAACCTGGAAGCTCGGTTGCATTCCACTGTGACAGAAAATGCCTTGCACTTCAAAAAGGACATTATCCAGACCAATGCCGAGGATGACACAGACCATAAATACTTATCTCTGAACGACTGGGAAGGACTTTCGATGGAGATGGTCGAATGGAATCTGGTGATTGGCCAGTTAGAGTGTCTTCTTCCTCTGAATCAGTTCTTGTCACTCGTACCAGAGAACGGGCCTCAGAGACAACCCAAGCTTGAGGTGTCAGTAAAGGACCTTCTTGATAAAGGGAAAGGTATTCATCAATTTACTCTGTGTCTGTGGTTCTTAACCTTTGTTGGTACTATTACTAAACTGTATCTTGAATGTCCAAATATACATGTGATGAATTTAAGATTTGTTATGGAAAGATAGGAAAGTAGTCTAATAATTTGTTTTTATTTCATGAAGCACAGGCAGGCATTATATATCAACATTGCAATCAAATTTCTTGAAAACAATATTGGGTCACAATCTTTGGCTAAGAAAGGGTACTATACATATAGAAATTTAAAACCTTTTCTTTAATATTATTATAGTCAGTTAAACAAAACTAATAAAAAATGTGATTTTCCCATTGAATTACAAACAAGATGTAGGAAAATGAGAACAAAAAAGTGTGATGCAAAATTGCTTTTCTATTGGGTTAAGATGCATAGTTTAGGATAGATAGGTTCTAATTAGAATAAGCTGTGATATGAAATATGTTTTAGGTAGACAGGTAGTCTGTTCTGGTTATAACATCTTCATTTTCATTTCAGGATATGTTGCCGAGCTTGTTGCGAACTGGTTCATTGGCTCCGGCATGGATCATGAGTGTGTGGTGCAACTTGTGCGAAAGCAGGACGAGCTCAGGAGACTGGAGAAGGAGGAGTTGGAGAAAATGGACGATGATTCAGAGCAGACGGATCAAATGGAGGTCACCTCTGATTCTGTTCCAAATGACCTGAAGCAAGTTGATGGGAAAATAGCTGGTAAGTAAGAGAGAGACAGGGAGAATGGGAGTGAGGGTGAGGTAAGCGTGAGGGTGAGAGTGAGAGTAGGAGGGGGAGTGGGAGTGAGAATGAGAGTGAGAGTGAAAGAGAAGGAGGAAGTAAGGAAAGAATGATAGAGAGAGAGAAATAGAAAAGGAGTGGGAGGGAGTGCAAATTTGGGAAGGAAGTTGAATGCAAGGGTTGAAGAGGGAGTAAAAGTCATTGTGTGTGCTCTTGCTTCAGATCAACCAGATCTTAGTAGAACTCCTTATTTATAAATGAAATTAACCCATTGTTGCAGAGTGATCACACGGTTTGCTTTTTTTTGTGAATTTTGTTTGCGCATTCGTGGCTCCAGAAGTCTATAGACACCCATGGAACCTATTAGTACGCCTACATGACCTCATCTCATTTTCCCTTTCTCTGGGTTTTCGAAAAAAAAAAAAATCTGATAACATTGATATTGATGTTGTTATCATTGTTGTCGTCAATATTAATAGCTGTGAGAAATCATGGAAAAGGGTAAACATGTGAGATAGATAGGAGTAGTAATAGATTTCTGAATGATTAAGCACTTGCAACTAATGGAACCAAGACAGTTGATTTTACGAAACAGAAAAGCACAGCGGATATTGCATGTACCTTTGCCATCCTGCCATTACTGCATTAAACATCCATCCTCATCCTTCACCTACTTCTTTCTCCTTCTCCTCTTCCACCTGTTCCACCTCCTCCACCACTACTACCTCCTCCTCCTCCCCGTCCCTCCATTCCTCCTCCTTCTCCCCAACCACCACCATCCACCATTTGCAGAAAAGACTAATAAATCTATTTACAGTTACATTACAAAGTCTCTTTTTTCAGAATTTTTAAAGAATGTTAGCAAGAAATTCCCAAATTCCGTGGCAGCAGATTCAGTTCTAACGAACATGAGCTGGGAGTTAGTGGCAGCGTGGAACAAAGCGAGGGATGACACCAATTTGATCTCGCAGGCTGTGAAGCTTGTTGGAAGTATAAGGAATTCACATATTAGACATGGTAAAATTTTTATGTCTTTTGGGATGCAGGTGTAGTTGTCCTTTTTTAAAGGTATCATTTTTAGTGAATACTAGGTGATGAAGAGTTTATGTGCAAGTAGATAGCTTTTCTTTTAATACCTTTTATATTGATAAGTGGAGTGGTAACCGTTCTTAAGCTATAGGCATTGCTGTGTAATATATGAAAATATTTACCATTTAGAGGAGACTAGAGCTACTTTTGATAATTTTGGGAGTTATTATTATTGCTTACTAATTTTATTATTATCCTTTTTTACCATGTTCTGTTAGTCTGCTTCTGCTAATCCTCCCTCAAAAAAAAAACCTCTCAGGTGTTTCACTGATGCTTTGGGAAACATGGGTGAGCCAGTTTGTCCAGTTAACGACAAGTCTGATGGACAAAGTCGGGAGGATACCCAAAGACAGACTGTGCCGAAGGGACCTTGGCCTCGGGGAACACAACCTTGCTCCAGTGCTGCAGGCAGTCCTCACCCTCCTTGAACAAATTATGGAAGTAAGTGTGTCGAAGGAGTGCAGAAAGTTTTACTCTATATATTGAAATGATTATGATTTACAGTGGGATGGGAATGCAGAGAAAAGTGCACAGGAATTGGTTTAAACTTTGTGTGTGTAGGCGATATTACTTTCTTCTACCAAATGTTTCTCTCAAAATGGCAATCACAGATTTTGTCTAGACCCATCTTACCATGTATTTATGATATTGAACACATCCAGTAATTTTTATCTTTGTCCTCAACAGGCTAATGTAGTTTGTGAGGTGGAGAAGCCATTGGTCATTCCAGCAGATAGTTTCTGGAGTGGACAGGAAGGGTCGCCAGCCTTGGTAGAGCTCACAGTGATGCAGAAGATGACCTGTTATGACCTTGTGTACCAGCATTACCAGCTTGTCTCTGTCCTCTATCTAGTCACGCAACATGGGTTGAAGTCTGTGAGGCCACTGACCTATTTTGATGGCAAGGTAATGTGTTAAAGGGTTCCTTTTGCCACATACTTATGTTGATTGTGAAGTATGTAATAAGGGATTTTCTTTTACCACTTACTCATTTTCATGGTAAATTTTGTGTTGGAGGTTGACTTTTCGCCAACTACATATTATAATGATAAAATTTGTGGTATCATATTATGTTTTTAGTTATTGATGCCTATTGAAATTCATTATGTAAAATTTCCTTTCTTACTGCATGATATTTTGTAACACACATTGACAGACTTAACAGTAAGACTGATAAAAAGTATTGAATTGCCTTTTTCTCTATGTTGTTTCAAAAACTCATTTTAACTTTTTGGTGTTTACATTTTCCTTGTTTTTGCACATAGGACCGTAGCGTCTTGTTCAAGCCTCTGACAACCAGTTGGACTATCGGAGGCCACACAGACCCAACTGTTATAAAGGCTCGCTTAGCTCTCTTATGCAGAGTAATCACAGCCGCAGTTTCCTCACTTCCAGACACTACAGAATATAACCAGGTATATTACAAATTAGTAGTTAGCATGCATTATTATGTAGATGTTTGTGATTAAATAGAACTCTTCAGTGATTTAGGAAAGATTTTCCTTTAATAAATGTTCACATGTATTAGATTTTATACTCATGATGTTTTATGCAAATTTCCTTCTTTTTTTCAGGGAGATTCACTGAGTATTCGCCAGGCAATAGACCTGGGTAGAGCATGGGGAACTTCACTAGATGTGTTACACCGTCATCATATATGCGAACTGTACACTTCTGGGCTTGATAAATTGGCAGAAGAGGTGTAGTTTATTGTTTTCTTAACTTTATAGGATTTTTTGTTTTTTATATATTGAATATAAATACTTTTGATAGTATTGTCTAAAACACCTGTGAAATGTGTCACTCTACGTATTTGTCTGTATGCATGATTTTTAATGTCTTTTCTTCCAATATTGACCAAAATTTCCTTTTCATTTAGTTACATTAGGATCAAGAGGTATTTTTGTTGTGCATGGATGGTATGAGGAGCAATTCAACTTTAAGTATCTTGTTAACTTGCTCTTGCTTAATGTCTTATTGGTTTGTTTTTTAGGAGCTGCCAACCATTAGTGATGCTACGTTGTTGGGGTCGCAGCTGGTCCTTATTGCCGGGCAGAGGCTGAACTACCAGCTGGAAAACTCTCCGAGGACCGCACACCATCTGGCTCTAACCTCCCCTACTATTACAGAATGGATTAAGTCTGTGTGAGTATCAGCTAAGTATAAAGGGTCATTGTGTTATTTGGTTCGATTGGGAAGGTATTAAGGGTCATGATGATCCTTGTCCCTCGGTAAGTTACCTTTTGTAATGAAATAAAGCAGTGGAAGTAAATTGTGAATTGTTGTGTAAACCTCAGTTGATTAGAGGGTAATAGGTCATTAATGTGTTATATATCTGGTGTGTGGTGTGTGTGTGTGTGTGTGTGTGTTTGTGTGTGTGTTGTGTGTGTGTTGTTGGTGTGTGTGTTTGTGTTTTTTGCCAATTGCTTTGTTCTCTATTTCCTTGTTTTCTATTTTCTCATCAGGATGCCGGAAGTCTTCGTTGCCCAGCCGCTCCCCTAGAAAGTACAGTGACGTTATTAACACACGCTCTCAGTCTGTTGCCAGAAGATGCACAGGAGCACAAAATGGCAACAGCCCTCTACGATACTCTCACGGCATTTGTAAAGGACCAGAGTAATGCCGACAAGTAACCGAGCAGCGTTAGTTCCTTGTTCGCAGTTTGGAATGTCTTTCACCCACCATCTATATCCATTACAATATCCGCTTATATAGATAATTCATTAGTCATATAGTACTGTAATCGCAATTGCTGTATTATATTCATTCATCTTTTTTTATTCTTAAAGTCATCCTCATTATCATAATTATGTTAGCATTTATGTTTTATTACTATTTATTAACATATTGACATATTGTATTTATATTCAGTTTGTATGCAATATTTTTCACCCATAGGGAGCAAGGGTATAAAATTCAGTTCTTACTATGCTTTAAGCTCTGTGTCACGGACTACATGAATATATATATATTTTAAGAAGAAGAAAACAATTGTGCTTCATTTTTATAATTTGTCATATTCAAATTCATATTGTGAAAATTGTAGAGACTGTCTTGTGTAAAAGTCACTCTGTTCATTGTCAGTACATCTTATTCACCCAAAGGAACATAGTGTGAATGTAATTTAAGCTTTAATTGGTTTGTTATGAAATCTGACAATAAAAATGTTTCTAGTTTCATCATGACAATGTTATTTCAAGTCTATTCTTGTTATGGTTGAAATGTTGTTCATTGTTTTCAGAATATAAAAGTAATAAAAAGTAATAGAAGTATGATTTTAATATTTGATATTCAATAAAATAAATCCTTGCTAGAGTCTATGAGTTGTTTTATTAATGAGAAATAAAGAATAGAAAAAAAAGAATTTAAAAAAATAAGCAGTCATAAGCATATAAAGTCATTGTAATAGCGTATGCGATCAAATAAATATGTAATGATATATAAGCATCAGTACAGTAACTTCTATTAAGATGTGAAAACCAGTTAGATATAGAAAGAGTTTAAATAAAAATGACTTCACATGATGTATGTATTCTCAATATTTGTCTGGAGTGAGCTCAGATCAGTTATATTGCTGTAACATGAATATTTTATACTAATAAAGACTAAAAGTTGTATTTTTGATGTAGTTGTGGGTCTTATTTTGTAGTTATTTTCTTCATGCAAATTGGTTTTTATTTTAACAACTAGAACTATGCCAGTCACAAAGTCCACAATATAAAATTTAATTCCCTAAAATGTCACTCTTGTATTTTGTAGCTTTATAGTCAACATGTAAAAGTTGAAAAGGTCATATACAATAGAAAATAAGAGAAAAATCACAGGTAATTTCAACAGTCTGCCAGCAATATATATAATCTATTAGTGTTTAAATGTTTGCAACTAAAAACGTGAGATTTTTTAGTTGAAACCTACATGCTTATTCGTCATTGCAGTCAAAGAACAAGTAATTAAAAAGGAAAATATGTGGATTGGCAAAGGAAATGAATATATACAAAGAGGTGTAGCTTAAGAAGGAGGTGGGGAGGGAGAGGGGGGGGGAGTTTACCTTTCCCTGGGGCTCCTGTAGAGGGACACCTGATGATTCTACTGAATTTCAAATATTTTTGTAGGGTGAAAAGAAGAAAATCAAATTCATGGTAGTTTTTATTATCATTATCATGACTTTTTTATCATTATTATTTTTTGTAGTTATTACTATTATTATTATTATTATTATTATTGTTATAGTTACTATTATCATTATTATTATTGTTATTATTTTGCCATGTAAGTATTTTTTCCTCAAACATGAAAAGCATCAGAGTTCCCTCATGGAAGTACCCTCCAGGACCCTCAAATGCCTAGCAACACCTCTGTGTCTTACATCCCTTTTTATACTATAACCCTGTGCTTTAAATGACGCTTGACATTTTAAAGGTGTTATAGTAATTACCAAAAAGAAGTCCTTGAAAAACAGAATTTTTTTATTCTGCAATCAGTAATAATCAATACGAGATTATATGAAAGGTCAAGAGGAATATTTAATGACAAATAAAGTAATTTAAAGAGAAACATCATTTATCATGGCAATAGAATCTACCGTCTTATGATTAATTGCTGAGTCTCCTAGCTGTTAGTGTACTGGTCAAAGGTATAGTGTGCAGAACAATGCTGTTTTTTACCCAGTATACTCAGCTTCTGGGGGATATGATGCTTATTATATATAATCTTGATGGCGAATTCTTGCTAAAAAGGCGGTAGTGGTAGATCGGCTCTTGATATCTCATTCAAGCTAGTTTTGCCTTTGAAATAAGGAATGAAACCTATAGTTATAAAGTATGGTATATTCACTTTTTATTCGTCAGTCCCAGGGAGAGGTCCGACCCTCTACAAAAAGGTAAAGGTCATTATCCATTTTCGTTCGAGAGATAAAAACTTGCAGATAAGCAGATAAACATCTGTGTACTGTGTAGATGAAAATTACATACATTTATACAAACGCACACACGTAAACAGACAATAAACACAAACAAACAAGTAATCAAATAAACACATGCACATACATGGAGAGTACAGTATGTGTATGTACACACACACACACACACACATATATATATATGTGTGTGTGTGTGTGTGTGTGTGTTGTGTGTGTGTGTGTGCGTGCGTGTGTGTGTGTGTGTGTGTGTGTGTGTGTGTGTGTGTGTGTGTGTGTGTGTGTGTGTGTGTGTGTGTGTGTGTGTGTGTGTGTTGTATGTGTGTGTGTGTGCGTGCGTGTGTGTGTGTGTGTGTGTGTGTGTGTGTGTGTGTGTGTGTGTGTGTGTGTGTGTGTGTGTGTGTGTGTGTGTGTGTGTGTGTCGGTGTCGGTGTCGTGTGTGTGTGTAGGTGTCGGTGTGTGTGCGTGTACATATGTATATGTGTATATATATATATATATATATATATATATATATTATATATATATATATATATATATATATATATATATAGGTAGGTAGGTAGGTAGGTATATAGATATACATACACACTGCAGAGAGAGAGAGAGAAGGGTGAGCCGATGAAACAAAGGCTGAAAAAATGACCCCCAAAAAAGCTCTGCCGAGGTCTTGCAGAAGACGCCTTGCAGCCCAGCCATCAGCCCATCCCTGCAGCGGCGAGGGCGGCTCAGCGACTGCAGCGCCGAAAAGGTCGAGGACAGATTCCACTTATTTTTTTATTGGCGATTCCTTGGTGCTTCC